>PVJH01002979.1:0-43698 GCA_004026705.1 Nesogale talazaci
TGAACCCCTCTGACCAAGGATGAGGAATATGAAGAGCCTTGCAGAGGACATTGCAAAGTGAATTCTTGAAAATGCAATGATTTAAGACTTTGTCATTTGATTTCTCTTTTTACCCATTTTAAATTTGATCCAGGTTTTTAAATCTTTTCTACTTCCTTTTCTATCGAGGGTTTCCTCTGCTTTATTTTATTTTTGTTGTTAGGGTTTTTGGTATGTTTTTGCTTTCATTTCTTATTATTGTTTTTGCATGTTTTTCAGTATAGAAAATCTAATATAGGTACATTGTTAGAGACAATAACTGAACTAATCATTTCTTGGTGGTATGGCAGAGGAAGTTGGGGGGAATAGGGAGTTAATAACAACAAGAACAAGAAAGAAGAAAATGTTCTAAAATTGACTGTGGTAACGATCATAACACTCATAACT
The DNA here is from genome assembly GCA_004026705.1 of Nesogale talazaci. NCBI lineage: Eukaryota > Metazoa > Chordata > Mammalia > Afrosoricida > Tenrecidae > Nesogale > Nesogale talazaci. The sequence continues at coordinate 427 of PVJH01002979.1, forward strand.
GTTGAATTGCATTTTATATGGATTATGTGCCAATAAAATCTTTGTTTAAAATGAAAAAAAATGGTTATGAAGTTGTTTTTGATTAGAACATATAGAAAGGTTTCCTTATTGTCATCTGTCTTCTTAATTAATAAAGCAAGTGAAAACCCCTACCTAATTCACACACACACACACACACACATACACACACACAAAACCCTTAAGCACTAGAACTAAACTATTTCAAGAACAACTAGTCTACAGATTCTAAAGACATGTATGACAAAAATAATTGCTATGAAAACACATAGTAAATATATTGAGAGTCTGCAGGAAGACATTTACTCATCAATAAAGTCACATTGCCTCTGGAAAGCAAGGTATGCTGGCTGGTGTGCCTATCCATGTATGTGAGCATGCATGTGTGCGAGTGTGTAAATAAGTGTGCAGATGTGAGCTCATACATGTGGATATATGTGTGAAGGTGCGGTGTGTGTATGCATATGTGTGTTGTGAACATGTGTCCATGATGTGCATGTCAACCCAGTGTGCATGTATACATGTAGGTATACGTGAGTTCTAGTGTAGGTATCAGATCTACTCTGGTAGCATGTTGGTTAAGCATTCAGCTGCTAACCTAAGAGCTGGTGGTTTGAACCCATCAGTCGCTGCAGGAGAATAATGTGAGTTGGCTGTTTCCACTAAGATGACAGCTTTGGAGACCGTATGGAGCTAGCTGCTGTGTCCTGTAGAATGACCATCAAACAGAGTCAGCTTGATGGCACTGGGTCCAAACAAGCAAACAAACAAACAAACAAAACTGGTGTGTGTGTATATTTGTGTGCATGCATGTGGGTGTACATATGTGTGGACTTATGTATGTGGGTGTGCATGTATATTTGTTAATTACTCTGTATATGTATGGATGTGTATGTACGAGTGTGCAGATATGGGTGTAAGTACATGTGCCTCCAGTGTGTGAAAGAGTGCAGGTGATGGATGTGAGTGTGCATGTAAGTGGTAGCATGTACAAGAGCACATACATGGGGGCATACTTGTGTGAGGGTGTGGGTGTGAGTGAATATCTCTTCTGTATGCGTGTGTGACTGTAGATGTATGTGTTTGAATAAATGTGTTTGCATAAGTAGCATAGATGCGAGTGCACCCAAGGCTGAGCACAAAAGTCACTGAGTTAGTGTGGGTGTATATATATGTGTGTGCTAGTGTGTATGTGTGTGTGTACATTGAATATCAGCAGGTGGGTTCTGCTTATAGTGTCGCTCATTCTGGAGGTGAAGAAGCTAATTAAGAGAGTCTCTCTTAAACTTCGGTGCTCCTTGAAAATTGGAGGATTTTTTTCCCCCCTTTCTCAGAAATCACTTTCAGAGAATGAGGATATAAGAAAAAAGCACACAGGCTGCTTTGAGAGAGGCCCTCTTTCTTTCCAGGTGAAAGGGCTAGTCTGGTTTCTCAGCGGGAGCTCAAGGACTCTCATTTTCTTCTCTGTCTCTTCTCTTTTCTCTCTCCTTTCTTTACTTTGGTTCTTGGGTATTTTATCCTCGCTTCCCCAATCTCCACACTCCCCCTTGATCCTTCTCTGGCCTTTTTCTGGGCACTTCCCTTTTTGCTCCTCCTCTTCCCCCTCAATGTCCTCCTCTTCTTTTCATGCGGCCTGTGAGATGCATGGCAGAACTTCTCTCTGTTTCTATTGTGCACACCACACTCATCCCTGTAAGCATCAAGAAAGGTCTCTTTTTCTTGGAACCCATTATTTATTTAATGTTTTTCTATGGCTTACAGAGGCTCCAATTCTGCTGTGGAATATTCCTACAGAGAGAATTTCAGAGCTTGCTACTGAGAGATCAGGTGGTTTCTTTTTCTTCTTTCACTGTCTATCGTTTTTTTCTATAAAGCCATTGCCTTCCTCAAGTTAGTAGAAGTGGAAGAAAAAATACCTCAACAACAATTCAGCAACAAGTCCATAGCTCCCCTATGATTGTAAGTTGACTTCCTCACCACAATGTACAGATCTTTAAAACCCCAAAATACATTTACCTGAGCTATTATTTTTGTTCTTGCTCTTCAAAGTCTTTATATGAACAAAAATATCTGTTTTGATAACTATCAGAGAAGCAAGGCCTGTTAGAGCTTAAAATATGGGCATTAGATTTTCAGAAGGCTACAGTTTACAATGGAAGTCCCAAATCCATTTTGAGTCTCCACCCTGATTTAGACTCTACTGAGGTTTTTTTGATCATTGGCTGACAATGTGAAAAGTTTTCCCCTTGGGTAGGTGTGTTTGGAAGTAGATGACCGTCCCAGGGAAGGTCAGCCTTATTCTGCAGGGCCTGCTTCAGTGTGTTCTTATTTATTTATTTATTTATTTATTTTTTTCAGTGTGTTCTTAATGGAAATTGGGGCACTGGGATCTCTGAGCCTTAAATCATACCTGCTTTCATAGGAGGGCCCTGAACCAATCATGTGCATTTTTCCAATCTGTGATAGTGTACATCTCCCAGTCACGGCCCCTTTCTTGATTCTGTACTCCCATTTTTAACTATGATAAACTAATCTGTTTGCCAATCATGAGTTTGTGGGCATTTCCTTGGTTTTCCATGTCTTATTAAAGGGACTGTGCTTCTGTGAATCCTTGGACATGCTTATGACCTCATGTGGATGGTCTCTCTCTTCTGGCTGATTTGTCTTTGTCTTGTCTTTGTCCTGTGTGAGATGTTATAAATGTGTCTCTATAAATAATACTTGAATCTGAGCTCTCTTTTCTCTCTTGAAAAGGCCCAACTGGTTCTCAGGGATAAGGATAGCCATGGATTATATTTTGAAATTATTTACCACCTGTCAGTGCCTGTGGTTCTGAATCATCGATGCCACGATAGCTTCTGTCTATGAGACAAAGCCCTTCACAGAAGCAGCGGCATTAGCAGCAGTTGGCAGACTCGGGCTGGCTTGGTCTAGCTGCCAGGCTTTCTTGAGCAGGAGAGCAGTGCTTCTGCAGTGTCCTTCTTTCCTCAGAGAGAAGCCTGTCTATGTCGAACAGAAATGAGTTTAGGGGTGAGCTGTACTATTAACTAACTATGAGAACATAGCCAAGTAACTTAGAATCTCTAAATGCCAAGGTTCCCTTTCTCCAAATGCAAAAAGGATGTCGTCGGGGCCCAGCTGCCACTGAGCTGGCTCCCAATCTTTGTGAACTTATGCATAACTGAATGAAAGCAAAGCCTTGTCCTGCACCATCCTCAATGTTAGTTTCAGATTAGACAACTGTGATTTTCATCTTTCTTGAGCAACAAGAGACCTCCTGTGAGAGTTGGTCAACACATGCGCTTCTCTGGCAATGCTTTCCGTTACCCTCAAGGGAGTTGGATAAAAGCTCCCATAGTGAGTGGACTCTTGCCAGAGTACTGCGTGACACCAATCCAGGTTATAAAATGAAAGAATTGGGCGACTCCATGCATTCTCATTGAGTTCTGTGTGGCTAGACTTGCTTTTCCGCCTGTCCCTTCATCTTCTATATGAGGTCATTTAAATTCTGCCTCTTCTTTCTCCTTCAAAAACTGTTTGATAGGCGGCCCTGAGCAGAGACCCAAAGCCCATCTGTAGACAATTGGCTATACCTCCACAGAGAGGTCATAGGGAAGGGATGACTCAACCAGGGTACAGTAAAGCACCGATGAAACATAATATTTCTCTGCATCCTTGAGGTTTCCTCATCTCCCACTATTATGACTCCAGTGCTGGCTCTCACTCTGGACTAGAATGGAGCATGTACACATGTACAGATAAGAGATAAGAGCTCATGACCCATGGAATTCAGGAACAGGACAGGGAATAGTGATACCAGAAGGGGAAGGTGGGGAGAGAAGGAGAGGAAGAGGGAACTCGATTGCAATGATTCACACCAAACCACACCCCACCCTCCAGGGGTGACATACAATGGAAACCATGAGGAAAAGGAGACAGCGGTTAGTTTAAGATATGATAATAATTTATAATTTATCAAGGGGTCATGAGGCCGGGGGGGGGGGGAGGCAAAAAAGAGGAGCTGATACCAAGGGCTCAATAGAAAGTAGATGTCTGTAAAAGAATGATGGCAACATACATACAATATGCTTGATACAATTGAGGTTTGGATTACTATAAGAGTTGTAAGAGTTCCTAATAAATTATTTTATTAAAAACAGAAAAGAAAAGCAATAGAGAAGTAGAAGAAAATGGGTAATATGAATGTCTTAAATGAAGGCACACATCTTCTGGAAGGAAAACATTTCAGAAAGAAAGAGCTATGATTAAATATATCAAAATTAAAAAAAAACTTGCTTGGATTTCCTTCTTTCACCCTGTTCTTACAGTTACCTCCACCCCTCGTCTCATGCCTAGATGATTGTCAAAGCCTTCTCTTACCTTGCCTACATTTAATTGGCAAGAAATTAAAAGTAACTTAAATTTTTTATTATATAAGCAAATAAAACCATAGCATAATCTGAAAAAAAAACCCATGGACTAATAAAAAGAAAAAGAAGTTAAAGGGTAAGATGTAGATAGTATCTCTACTTAGAGGCAAGAATGTAAAAAAAGAAAACAAAAAAATAAATTTAAAGAGAAAATGCAAATAATATTTCCACCAAGCGACCACACTATTCTGCGTTTTTTTTTTCTGTGTAGACACAGATTTTGTTTAAACAAAAAAGAATCAGCTGAGCCCCGGTGGCGTAAGTGGTTGAGTGCGGGACGGCAGCCCCGCGGCTTGGCAGTTCAAATCCAGCAGTGGCTCTCAGGAGCAGCACTGGGTAGCGCCCACGACCACCAACGCCTGTGATGCCCCTCCCCCCCCCCCAAAAAAAAAAAAAGAATCATCGAGTGAATAGTGTCTTTCCATTTGTGTTTTCACTTTAGAGTGTGCTGATTGCTGTGACAAATTACTCCTAAACTTAGCATTTTCGAATAACAGACATTAATCATTTCATATTGGCTGAGGTCCAGGAAACCCCAGCAGTGGCCTAACTGGTTGGGTCCTGTTGTGGGTCACTTATGTGGTTGAGATCAAGATGTCAGCAGGAGAAGAAGACATCTCAGGACTTGGCTGGCATGCAAGAATCTGCATTGCACCTCTGCTGGCGGTGGACTGGAGGCTTCGATTTCTTGCTCAATGGACTTGGTTTTATCAAGAGAACTTGGTGTCTTCTGAAGTGAGTGATCCATGTGAGAGTAGGACCAAGGCAGGAGCCACACCTTCTATTTAAAACAGCTTTGGCCAGTTGACCACCCGATGGGCACTACTTGAATTTGTGTTGTGTGCAAGTATATCTTACTGGATTCATGGCAGAAGTTTCTTTCCTGACTTTTGATTATTGTTGGGGGTCTTTTCCTTCTGATGCATTATTAGGATTTTTGTCTTATACTACTGTTTTTACCCTTATTACCTTCGAGCAATTTTGTTTTAAGCTAAATCTCCCACTTGTGAAGCACAGGTGGAATGGATGCATAATGATAATAATGGATTCAAGGGGATACAGGGAGTACAGGGTGTGTGGGGAAGATAGGGAGGGAAATGGGTTTTCAGGAATAACTAATGAAGATAGGAGGGGAGAGGAAGCACTACAATGAATAGTGTTTGCATAAATAATCTTAGAGGTGATTTAAGCATGGCAGGGCATGGGTGGAGGGGGGTGCTCTAAAATTGAAGTGGGTGTGATAGTACCATTCTCCATGATATGACAGAATGATTAAACTTTTGAATTTACATGATCTATAAATTACTTGCCAATAAAACTGTTGAAAAATGTAAAAAATTAAAAATAAAACAGCTTTGTTGAGCTCTAGTTCACATATCGAGTAACATTCATGTGGAGTGATTCAGTGCTTTCTGAAAAATCCACAAGGTTGTACAACTGTCATCACGATAAAGTTTTAGAACTTTTTCTCTCTCCTAAAAGAAATCCATATCCATTAGCAGTCCTCTTGCTTTCTCCTAACCCATCTCTCATCAGTCCCAGCGAAATGAACTCCACCGTCACTGAATCAACCAGAGCAGAACTGCCCCCAGAGGAATTCCAGGGCTGTTATTTTCATGAAAGTAGACTGCCACCAGGTCTCCGCCATCCACCTTAGGCAACTACCTCAGTCCTTGCTGCCTCTTCTACATCTGCCTATTCTGAACATTTCATATGCAATCATACAGTATACTGTCTTTGTAACTAGTTTCTTTCATTTAGCACAATATTTCCAAAGTTAATCTGTGCTGCCCCATGGGCGGACCGTCCTTTTGTCTCACTCCTTGTTTATTAAGAAATGTGATGAAGCAGGGGGTTAGGCGTTGGTAGTTTGAAAGCAACGGCTGCACGTAGGAATAAAGAGGAGGTTTTGCACTCCAGTAACGAGTTACAATGACAGAGAGGCACAGGGGCAGTTCTCCCCTGTTGTGTAGTCCTGAGGGCAGTGGGTCTGGTTTTCCATCTCGGTCCTAAAGATTAGGTCATCGTGTGGAAAATCAGTACCGTGTCGAACTTTAGTGACCAAGAGTGCCTGAGAGGCTGCCTTCTTCGTTGAAGCCATGATCTACAGCTCTTCCTCTCTGTCTACTGGGGTGCTTTTCTGTGGCAGATTGGCTTGTGCTGTTTCTAACCACTACCAGAGCTGACCGGTTCTTGCTCTTCACAGAAATGTCTACCTCTAGAATCACCACCCACTGATCCCAGCAGCTCCATGGGTGCAAGTGGTGGGTATCAGTGTCTACAGTCAAGTGAGTTGAGTTCCATGTGTTCTGCTTATGTCCTTCTGCTACCTTCCTGTAGACTTTCAGCCTGAAGCCACAGCTCTCTTCACAAGGCAGGGCAGCCACCAGCCTGAGGGAATGACTGAGATTTCCAGGGGTGCAGCGTGTGTGAGTGCAGATCCGTGGCCCAAGACCTGGTGTCCAGCTTCTTGTTTTTTTCTTTTAACTTTATTCCCACCCAAGATTGGGGAGTAGAGTGGGATGGGAAGAGTCAAGGACATGGGACTTAAGAGAGAGACAGTTTCTCACTCAAAACATCCTATTCTTTGCCTGTTTTTAAGGTTAAGTATGTATTTTTATTACTGTTGTAAATGCAAATTTGAACAGTTTTTGTGTGGATATATTTTTGACTATTCAAAGGTAAGCTACGATAGTTACATAATTTCCTATCAACTTAAAAGTATTAAGAGTGAAGGGGTGGAGTTTAGCCTGTCAATCAGGTTGAAGCTTGGTGACCTTGTTCGGAGACTCAGGAAGATAAATAACTTACTGAAGGCGAGGCCACACACACTCTCTCTGCTTCACATTCCTGTTGACACGCCACAGAGAGCCATGCTGATGGCAGCCAGATGCTTCCATCATCATTGGATTCACAGGACTTTCCACCCTCTGATCTGTTATCTTCCTGCACTTGACATCATTGCATGTACTGTGTGGGTCTGAAGAGGAAGTCATGGGATAATATTGGACTTATGGGCTAATATCAAACTTATGGACTTGATCTGGACCAGGCTAGGATATTTTATTGCTGCATAATTACATTTTGATATAAAGTTCTCTCATTGATGTCTTTTGATTTGTTTCTCTATTCAACCTGGTCTAACATATAAGTGAAAAAGGCTTCCAGTTCAAGAATACATATATGTATTTATCCTAACTAAAATGTGTTTAAACATGTCTCTGTGATCAGCAGGTGGTCACAGATAAGTTCTCTTAGTAATAGTAATTTGTCTTATTCTTGTTATAGTGTTAAAAAAAAGTTCAGTCAAAACAGCGATTTCCAAGGTGTCTATTAAATTCAAAGCAAAGAGGCCAGCTCAGAAAGTTATGGACACTGTCTTGGCATGCCAAAGAGCTAATCTTGATATATTTACTTGAAGGGCACAGTATGATCACAAAGGCTTATTTAGAAGTTTCAAGGAAATTGAAAACTGTGTTGGTGAGATAAAGGTCTGATAAATTGCATGAAGTCATGTCAATTAAGGACTGTCCAATAAAAATTAGTTGGGAAATATTATTCTATCCATCCTACTCCTTTTCTTATGTTCCACACCCCATCACCCTCCAAAATTCAAGAACACTTAAAAGGAATGCTATCTGAGTCCCTGGAGGATGCCGTTTGGATGCAGTGTAAATAGAGGAGTGTAGAATTCTTTGGGGGAATCATTAGAGAAATGAAAATCCAACCTTCAGTAGATGGAGGGTATGTCAATAAACAGTAGCTTCCCATTTTGTTATTTTTGTTTAAGAAGACTTTATGATTTATTGGCAAATCCTTTTTTCTTAAACTTAATTTTTCACGATGTATCTTTTAAGAAGGTACACTTTAAGAAGGCAGTGCTTTTAAAAATAAAATTGTGCTGGGTTAAGGGTTACAGAGCAGATCATTAGTTTCCCATTTGACGAATCATACACATTTTGTTTCATGTCATTGTATGAAATTTCCTCAATGTAATATCACTTCCATCATGAACCCTACTTTTTGTGTTTCTTGTTTCGAGTCCTTCTTTCTTCGTACTGGAAAAATGCTGTCCTTTTTTTTAATCACAAATGGTTGATTATTCTAAGATGTGCACGTATCCTTAGTGTTATTGCTACTCTTATAAATCTGTTTATTGTTTAATTGAATCATGAAGGTAAATTCAGTTCCAAAGTTAAAGGGTGACTAAAGCCCCACAGTCTTTGGAGGTATGAAAGTCACTGACATTGGTAGCTAGGCACCATCTGATACTTGGGGTCTCAGGTTCATAGAGGCTGGTGTCTATATGGTCCATAAGTCCATGCAATTAGTTATTTCAGGTGTCTTCAATTTTTTTTCGCTTTTCTTTTGAGCAGAGAGAAATCAATAATGACATCTTGGATGGCCACTCAAGTTGGTAAACCCGAGTTATATGTAGTAAACTTACCCTCATAACTTCATATTTTGATGTTTCTGGTATTTTTTGGGGGAAGTATCACTGCCCTCTGATGGGAGTGGGAAGTCCAGCCTTGCTCCCGGAGAGCTGCTGCTGGATTTGAACTGCCAACCTGTAGACTGCAGTCCTGCACTCAACCACTACACCACCGGGGCTTAGCCTGATGTTTCTGTTTAATAAAGATTTTGATGACTTTATAGCGATACTTTTTTACTTATCCTTGGTGAAATCGATATCACTTGTTGTTAGGTACCACTGAATTGATTCCAGCTCAAACAGCCTTATGCTAAACAGAATGAAGCACTATGTGGTTCTGCACCAGCCCCACAATGGTTATGTTTGAGCCCATTGTTATAACCATTGTGCCAGGGCATCTTTTCAATGACTCTTGGCTTGAGCAGTACGATGTTCTTTTCTGGGAACTATTTTCCCCTGATTATATGTGAGATGGAACCGTGCTCACTTTTAAGGGGTATTTTGACTTTACTTCCTCTTTGCGAAACCAAGGACCAGGAAGAGGATGGATGAGGATAAATCCTCTAGGCTGCTGATGAAGAGTCTGGAAGGCCAAGGCTCTGGCGGAGGAAGGCCTTCACATTTGTGAGGTGGAGATTCATCCCAGTCACATTTCCCTAACTAAAGATCATTCCCACATAACAGTTATGTGTTAGATTGCTAATAGTCAAGTCAGCAATTCAAACATCTTCATCCCAATGTGAGAGAAGGGTGAGCATTTCTGCCCCCATAAAGAATTACAGCCTCAGAAATCCACAGGGTACTGTGAAGTTGCTTCGAGTTGATATCAACTGAATGGCAGCGAGTTAGAGTATTCGCTATGAGAAAAACAATCTGTAATATTTTCTCTCTGTGGTCTCTTTTCATTTTCTTGCATCATTGTTAGCTTCCACCACGTATTTGATTTTTATGTAGTACAAACTTCACTCTCTTCCATGATCTTGTCTTGATAGCTATCTTCCATCCTTCTAGTCTATTTTCTTTATTAGAAGCAAGTTGTTAATTTTGACTCACATTCAAGAGAGTGGCGAGGATTAAGCTCTACCTTTTGAAACAAGGATAACAAAATATATAATTTTTAGAAATATTTAAAAACTGCTCCAGGAGTCAATAATCATTCCAATATTATATTTAGTGACTAACAAATAGTTTGCAAAAGTAATAGGCAGTCTAAATGGGTTTAAATCTTGGATTTATCACATATCAAAGTTGGCATGGGAAAGTTATTTACTTTTTGGTGTTTTCTTTAGCTGCAGAATGGGGATAATTATACACATGCATTATAACATCAGATCTTATGTATGTATTCATAAAAATGCACATGTTCTGAAAAATTGTGTGTTATAGAGAACAGGAATTAAAGAAAAATAGGCTGTAGAGCTTAAAGAACTTGGTAGCCAGATATTATCAAAACCAGTAATAATTATGTTGTGGTTTGGATTGTGTCCTTCCAAATCAATTGTTAATCCTCTTTTCTGTATCTTGGGTTCCAGGAGTCAGTCCTACACATTTTGGAATGGAATGAATTTGTTAAGTTTAGCATAGGGTGTCCAAAGGGATTAAACAAGTCCCTAGGAGCAGAGAGGAGGAAGACAGGTGTTAAGCCGCATGAAGATAGCCCAGAAGTAGAAGCTCGAAAGAGAAAAGAATCACATCAGCAGAAAGAGTCTTCCTCTCGAGTCAGCACCCTGAATTCAGACAACTAGCCCCTTAAATTGTGAGAAAATACATTTCTGTTGATTAAACCCACCCATTTGTTGTATTTCTCTTATTGTGGTATAGGTTAACTATGATAAACTCTAGTAAAAGTACTAGCCTAGGTCTCTATAGGGATTTGTATCAGTCAATGACTGATCATGACCAGTCAATCCTTTGCAGCACACTTCCTCCTGCAAGTTGTATGTTCTGAAGAGTATTGCTTTTAATCTTCACTAATTCACCAATGGTTAGTAAGGAGCAAAGATGTCACTTTGAGGACTAAGGTTCTCCTGCCTTGTTCCATGGTGTTGTTGTTGTTTATTTTAAATCATTTTATTGGGATCTTGTACAATTCATATCCATCCATCCATCCATCCATCCCTTCACCCATGTGTCAAGCATATTTATGCGTTTGTTGCCATCATCATTTTCAAAATATTTTCTTCCTACTTGAGCCACTGGTATTCAGTTCATTTCCCCCATCCCCATAAATCCTTGGTAATTTATAATTTATTATTTCTTTCATGTCTTGCACTGACCAATGCCTCCCTTTACTCAGTTTTCTGTTGTCTATCCCCCTGGGAAGGGGCTGTAGGTAGATCATTGTAATCAATTCCCTTTTTCTCTTCCCACCCTCCCCTTCCCCTCCTGGTATGACTACTCTCAATATTGGTTCTGAGGGGTTGTCTGTCCTGGATTAATGAAAGCTGGACCATGAATAAGAAGATTAGAGAAGGGTTGATGCATTTGAATGATGGGGTTGCTGATGACTATAGACAGTACCATGAACTTTCAGAAGAAAAAAACCCTTCCATATTGGAAGAAGTACAGCCAAGTGCTCCTTAGAGTAGGTGAGCGTGAGACTTCAACTCATGCACTTTGGTCAAATGATAAGAAGACACCAGACCCTGGAAAAAGTTACCAGTCTGGGTCAAGTAGAGTCTTCTTGAGCAAGAGGAAGACTTGCAGGACCTGCACTGACACGAGAGGTTCCAACAAGAGGCTCAAGTGTAGGAATGATAAAGAGAAGCCACCAGGTGAGGCATGCTTCCTTCTGTGGAGAGGGTAATTCTGAGTTGTAGCCAACTTAGCAAAAGCAGCCATTCACCATTTTAGTAAAGAAGGTACAATTTCATAAGCCGGTCGTCAGAATTTTGCCAGATATGTTTATATAGTGGTTCTCGAAGCTTCTATATCAGCCTTTCCTTGACCCTAAATATAGATACTTTGATGCACGTTTTTTTTAACCTTAGAGTTGTTATTAATTGATGAGCATTTTCCTTCATTGTAAGAAAACTTGTCCTTGATCATTAATGTTCTGGGGAAAACCAGTCTGATGTTACACCAGCATCACTCCCCGCTGGCTAATTAATTGTCTGTGAGTGAGGTGGCAATACTGCTGGCATAGTGTTGACACTTTGAGCCCCTAAGTGCAAGGTCAGCAGTAAGAACTCTCCAACAGCTCTGTTCTCGCATAAAGAGCCATGGTCTTGGAAACTCACAGGGGCAGTTCTGCCCCGTCCACAGCGTCACTGTGAGTTAGAGATGACTCAATGACAGTGAACTTGGCTTGGTTAGGGTGCCCATCAGGGACTGTAGTACTGAGATCAGTGCAAGGCAAACAATTAGAGACCCCAAGTTGGTGGCTAGGACTGTAACCATATTTGTTCAGTCGAGTCTCTGGTAATCCCTCCTTCATCTATTCTACTGCAGTATAGAAGAATATACCATGGAACACATTATTATTTTTTTCAGGTGATATCTATCATTGATTGTTCAGTAACTTGGAGCCTTTGTATAGAATTTCTTTTGGGCCTTTAGTGCTTGGTTATTTGTATACATTTGTAAATACATGTTCATCTGTAAAGCACATTCAAATATTAGTGTGGTCTGGTTTTAATGATAGAAATGTTTTGCTGGACTTCATTTTAGGAAAAAAGTATAATGATGAAATGCAGACATTAAATGTTTTTCCTAAACCTAAGTCCAGTAAAACTTTGCTGGAGTCAAATATGTTTTCAGCATAAACACATGGGCTAGGTTTCAAGTACCTTTTGTTGCTGTTGCACATGCTGACCCCAGTGCTAGGTGTCTGTGTTAGTCTGGGTAGACTAGAGAAACAAATTCACAAACACACATATGTATATAAGGGAGAGGCTTATATAGAAGAGGAATGAAACATTGAGAAAGCAGCTCAACCCAGTCCAGTCCAAGTCCATAAGTCCAATACCAGCCCATATGTACGATGCCAATCCATTAGTCTTCTCCAGACTCACAAAGCACATGCAATGATGCGAGGATAATCACAGGCCAGGGGGTGCAGAGTCTTGTGTAGCCAGTGGTGGTCGAAGCATCTCAGTGCTGGTAGGGGTCTCCCCATGGCCTCCCAAGCATCTTAGGACTGGCAGGAGTCTCCACCAGGCTTCTCCATCTCAAGAGGTCTGATTCCATCAGGGTAAGCCCATGTGGCTTCTCCTCTGGCTCCTTCAGTCTCCAGGACTCAGGGTCTATAGCATGCTGCTCTGTTGTCTTGTTGGTAGACTGGTAGACCATCTCTAAAAGGTTGAATCTATAGTCTCTCACCTTCAATTAGGAAATGATACGAGACTTCCCAGAATTCTCAGGAGAAAGCCAAGGCGCCACAGAGGCCTCACTGACTATCTTCAGATTGACAGGCTAGACTCCATCCCTACACTCCCAGTACTGAAAATGGCACAGATCAGTGACTGCCACAGTGTCCCTCAGTGCCATTCTTACTTTCCCTGAGAAGTTCAAGTTTGCTGCTGTGGCCAAGGTGCCTGCCAATCGACAGGGCTTGCCTTCCCGCAGTCCAGAACACAGCATTTTGTTTTGATCCACAGGGCTTCCCTGGCTAACTTTTGGAAGTAGATCTCCAGACCTTTCTTCCTAGACTGTAAGCTCCAGGGCAACCTGTCCACTATGGATGGCCTTGCTGGTATTTAAATTCCAGAGACGTAGTTTCCAGCATCACAACAACATATAAGCCACGACAGTAAAACAGACTGAGAAAGGGATCAAATGGCAACTATTAATGGCTCATAAAACACAATCAATCGATATCTGAAAAATCTACCATGTCTTACCTGGTATAAATTTGTTGAAAATCATTGTTTCTTGAACTTTTTGTTTGACAGCAACCAGAATTACAGGTTGGGCTGCAAGGTCAGTAGTTCAAGGCTGTCATCTGTTCCAGGGAAGCAAGATGAGACTTTCCACTCCTGCAAAGAACTAGGGTTTCAGGGACCCACGGGGCAGCTCTACGTGGCCCTACAGGGTCGCTGTGAGTCAGAATTGACTCTTAACAGGAGAGAGAATTTTGCTTCCATATTCAGTATGCTCCAGGCCCCGCGATTCACAGAATAAACACAATCCTTTCTTGTAAACTTTATCTTCATACGTGAGCTTGGCATGTGTTAATCAAACTTAGGTATAGATAGGACTTTTAACAACACAACTATCAAGGTGTTCAAGAATTTTCCGAATAGATGTGTGATAAGAGTATCTCGCACCAGGTGGCGCTAAAGGACTGAACTTGGAAATGGACGGGTTGGTCCTTATGCCTCTGCACCAAGAAAGAAGAAAGTAAACATCACCCTTTCTCCACCTTGCTGCTAGCCAGTAAAGACTAAAGAGTGTGCCCATCTCATGGCTGCGGTCACTTCCCTTGAGAGCTGCTCTCCAGAGGTATGAGTCAAAAAGCAACTTTACTGAGCTATGAAGTGGCAACACACACACACACACGCACACGCACGCACTCACACACATGCGCACACGCACGCTTTCAAAAGACAAATGAAGACAAATCTCATGTGAAACATCTTCTTACAATGGATTCGTTGAAGCTTCCTCTTGTCATGCAGGTGCCCACGAACGCAGACTAGAGGAGAGTGAGTAGCAAAAGAACAAACCAACCTACCCTTGCTTTTTTTTAAATAGAGGACTTCGAAAAAGAGGAAGGCCCTCCCACACCAGTGCCTACAACAATGGGCTCAGCAGGGGAACAATTGTGACGGTGGGGTAGGACTGGGCCGGTGTTTTATTCTGCTGTCCACAGGGTCACTATGGGTTGGAACAGGCTTGATGGTACCTAAGAACAACAGCAACAAGAACAACAGTAACAACAATAGCAACAACAACAGCATTTTCCTAAATTTTTCCTGAAAGAACCCATGGTTGTAGTGATTAAACACTGGGCAAAAAACACTGGCAACTGTGCATTTGAAAGTCATGGGTTTCAACACACGGGCTGCCCAGAGAGAAGGTCTGGACTTACACCAATTACAGCCTGGGAAACTCTGTGGAGCAGTTCTGTCCTAGAAAGTCATGGTGACCTTGGAATGGACTCAATGGGGATTAACTTGTAGTCTACCTCTGAGCTCCCTGGTACAGCCAGTGAAGCACCAGGCTGGCCCTGGAAGGCTGGTGCCTACACCCAGAGACACCAAAGCAAACAGCTCTGCGCACCTGCTTTGGAAAGTGCTGTCTGTCTAGCGCAGTTCTGCTCTGCCCACGGTAGGTGACCCCGCTGGTATTTGAAACCATAGCTTCCAGCCTCACAGCAACATCCAATTGCTGCAGTAAAACAATGGAGAAAGGGATCGCATGTTGACTCTTAGTGCCTCAGAAAGCATAATCAAGCAATCTTCTGAAAAATCTACCGTGTCTTACCTGAAAGAACTTCACTGAAATCATTGTTTCTCTAACTTTGCATGTGGAGAGAGTTCTACTCTGCGTAGATGGGATCGCCTCGAGTAGGAGTAGGAGTGGATATGTCAGCAAAGGAAGAACAACAACAAAGCAAAACAACAACTCACTGCCCTCTAGTCAATGCGGATTCAGAGTGACCCCCTCTCCCCGGGAGTAGGATGCCTGTGGTTTTGAACTGCTGGTCATCGGGATTGCAGACCAACTGAGATACAACCAGAGCTCGAAAAAAAGAAGATCCTCCGCAAATCCCTCCCCCTTGAGAAGACTGGAAAGCAACTTTGGTTATTCCAGGACCCAACCTCCAAGATCTTTACTTCCCACCAGCTTAAGTTCTGACATTTAAGAACCTAGCAAGAAACCCTAGTGATGCTGCGGGTAAGGTGTTGGGCTGGTGAACTTGAGGCTGATGGTTCAAATCCATCAGCCACCAGGCAGGAGAGAGTTGAGGCTAGCTGCTCCAGTAAGAATCCATAGGCTTGGGATCCTATGTAGGAGCACTGGAAGTCGGAATGAATTGATAGCAGTAGGTTTTGGATTTGTTTGTTCCTTGCTCATGTACTCACAGATATCTTTTCTAGAGTTGTAGGGTTGTTACCAGAAGGGTAAAATATTAAAGGGAGCTAAGAAGTGAAAAAGATCTGCCACAAAAGAAAAAAAAAACACACATACATCCCAACACCTAAAAGACAGAAGCAACCAAAGGGAAGAATGACAACGATTTCTTGGAGAAAGCTGCTTCCTTGGTCCAAGGCACAACTGGAAAGGTAAAAGAAGGAGAGAAGGGTGCTCTGGGAAGTGACTTTTGGGATAGGATGGAGAAGAGGGTGGTCATAGAAAGTGTCCGAGAGTGCAACCATCATCCCTTCCTTCTTTGAAGTTGACGCTATTAAAAATGCAGGTCAATTCTTAAACAAGGAGCCCTGTGGCACAGCTAACAGAAAGGTCAGATGTTTGTGTCCAGTTAAGAGCAAGGTCAAAGGTTTGAACCCACTATCTGTTCCTCGGAAGAAAGAGATGACAGAAGCTTCCATAAAGATTTATGGTGTTGGAAACCCTTTGGGACACTCTCTCGATTCTCTAGATCCACTATAGTCAGAATAGACGAGACTGCAATAGGTTTTGTTTTTCTGTTTGGTTTGTTTGCTTTCGTATAACCAAGCATCTGTGCATTGCTTGACTTACATATGTGGTCCAGTGGTTCAGGGCACTCATCCAGAGAGATGGGCTAGCACACCACAGTGGATTAAAAAAATACCGTGGGATTTTTAGACTAAAAAATTATCTGCATTAATAAATGGTATCTATATAACAAGATAGTTGCCATTTTGACGTTCTTTACAGGTACAATTTGGTGATATTAATTGTGTCTTTCATATGTTTTTAATGATCACGATTATCCATTTCTCAAAGTTTCCAGAACTCAGTGCCCCTTGTGAGTTTTCTGTTTACCTTCTCCCTCATGCTTGCCCATGGTAGCCACTAACAAACCTTAGTCTCTATATACTGGCTGGTCCTAGGTATTTCATATAAATGGGATCGTTCAATACCTTATGAGGGGGGCTTCAAAAAGTTTGTAAAAAATGGAATTTAAAGATTAATGGAACAGAAATGGGAATTGCGATACCAGAAGGGGAGGGGGGAGGAAGGAAAACTGAAAGCAATGATGGACACCAAACCACCCCTCAGGTTGATGAACAACAAAACGTGGGTGGAGGGAGTCGGTGGTCAATGTAACTTATTAAAGCAATAATAATTTACAATATAGCAAGGGATCATGAGGGTGGGAGGATGGGGGGGGAGTGGAGGAGAAAAAAAAAGGAGCTGATACAAGGGCTCAAATAGAAAGTAAATGTTTAGATAATGATGATGGTAACATCAGTACACTTATGCTTGAGACAATTGGTCTATGGATTGTTATAAGAGCTGTAAAAGACCCCCATAAAATGATCTTTTAATAATAATAAAAAGAGTTCTAAAAACCCCAATAAAATGGTATTAAAAAAAAGATAATGGAATTTTCAAATAGTTTTTTTGAAGTCCCCTTGCATGTACCACACTTTGTTCATGCACTTATTTGTTGGTGAGCATTTAGGCTGTTTCCACCTTCTGGATATTGTGAATGATGCTGAAATGAACATCAATGTGAAAGCACCTGTGTGAGTTCCTGCTCTAATTTTTATCTAGAAGTGGCACTTCTGGGTCACACAGTAATTCTATATTTAACTATTTAAGGGATTCCCAAGCAGTTTTTCATGGTGGCTAATGATAACATCACAATCGCTAAGGGACAATTTTTTTTGGGGGAGGGGGGGCGCATCACTGCCTCTGGAGGTCGTGGGCGCCACCTAGGGCCGCTCTTAAGAACCGCCACTGGATTTGAACCGCCAAGCCCACGGGCCGCAGTCCCGCACTCAACCACTGACACCACTGGGGCTCAGCCCCTTAAGGGACAATTTTGATACCACTTTTGAGTCAACATCTTCTCCCTTGATTGCTAATCTGTCATCTTGTCTGACCTGGTCTGTTGTGTGTGGTCTATGAATTGGGTTGTTGGCTGGGGAAGAAGTGATGAACCCTGCCCCCCTGCTTCTACCCTGGTCCCATTCCTCCTTATTATGAGGGTGCTAGGAGACAAGGGGAACAGGTTGATGGCATGGTTAATGATCATGAACTTAGCTCATTTCTCTTTATCTTGCTTGGCATCGCTTAGATCAGAGGACCCAGGGAAACAGCTTTCTCTTCTAAATCTTCTGCATTTTGTTCCACGTCACTGAATACTCTCTCTAGGAATTGCTGTCAATGTAAATTAATCCAACCTATGAAAATAGTAAGATAAAGAGGGTTATGGCTAGCTTTTTGAAGAGTTGACTTTAGGTTTAAACAATGTGATTAATAGCATCTCCCCACCCCCATAGACATAATGCTAATGATTCCACAGGAAAACATACATTATTCCATCTTCCTACAAGGTCATACAAAGAGGCTGTAAACATGAATGGATATAGATGGAAGGGTATGTCAGAGTTAAGATGGTGAAGTCTCAGGGAAAGCGAACACTTGTCTGGAGACCAAGTAAGAATCTTGGTCTGACCAGTGATTGGCTGTGGAGCAAACTTCTTCAGGTGTCATTATTCTACTCGACAAAATACATGTCATCCGAAGGAGGTGACCCTCCTTACCTAGTCCGGACTGGGAAGGAGGCATAACTCAGGGCCTCCTGCTTTCCCTTCTTACCGACAGCCCTGTATGTCCCTGCCCTCAAATCCAGCTTTTCGCCTTTTACGGAGAGAATCTCCCTCAGGCATGATGCCAATTCACAGGGCTAGTGTTGTCCAGTGATTCTACTTCCTTCCTCATTTCTACAGCAAAAGTCTCTCTCCTGCACCCTACAGCAATTACAGGATGCTTCCCTCTCACGTGAACTTCCCAGGACAACAGCGATTCTCAGTGAAGGGGCTCTGAACAGATCTGACTGCCATTCCGGTCTGCCGTGTTATTTTTAGCAGTGTGGCCTTCCAGGCTTTGGCTCAATGGTTTCTCTCAAAAGCAACTACTCTTTATTTGGTGACAACACAGAGAAGGCATCACACAGATGCGGCAGGGCAGAAAGCCTCAGGTGCCTCTGATGGGCTGCCTTCACTAGGTAACCAGCGCGTGCGTGGCAGGACACTGTAAGCCTTTGAGCTGATTCTGACACAGAGTAGGCCTACAACCTAACAGCTTTGGTTCCTGTTTGGTTGGGTAGAAACTGAGAGGGCAGATCCCTTTCCCATTCAGCACTTTGTCCACATTTTGCATTGTGATATTAATTGCAATCCTTCAACGTAAGAGCATTTCCCCTATTTGTTCCCATACGTCCCTCTTTCCATCCTTCCATCTTTCCTGCCCCCTTCCGCCTTCTGAACTTCGTTTTTTTGTGAGGAGCTGCCCTCCTGGCCTCCTATGGTTGATTGCTCTCAGAAGCACATCCCTCGTCAGTGTGGTGGTTCGCTTTTTTAGGCCTGCCTATTGTTTGAAAGGTGATCTCCAGGAGTGATTTAGATTCTAGTTTGAAGGGTGGCTAGGAGTGAGAGTCAGGGAGGGTCCATCAGTCTCTATCAGACCAGAAAGACTGGTCTTTGGTGGTGCTGGGTGGGAGTATGTGTGTAGGGGCTTGGTGATTTTGAATTTTGCTCCACATATTTCTCCTCTGTCCAGCAACTTCTCTCATGAGCCTGATCAGAACGGTAGGTAATGTTAGCTGGGCACTGTTTAATTCTTCTGCTTTCAGGCTATAGCTGGTTTGACTCATTAGTCCATTGGACTGATTGTCCTGAGGGTGTGGTTTTCTTTGTTATCCTTTACTCTGGATCAGAAGAGACCAATTGTATCTTACATGGTCTCATATCAGCTTTTCAGACCAGTGGATTTTCTAGGCTGCAATTTTTTTAAAATTACCATAATCATTTTATTGGGGGCTCTTCCATATCTAAAACAAACAATCCATCATTCAATTGTATAAGGCACACTTGTACATATGTTGCCATCATCATTTCCCAAACATTTTCTTTCTATATGAGCCCTTGGTGTCAGCTCCTCTCCGCCCCCCCACCCCCCGACTCTTTCTCCCACCTTCGTGAACGCTTGATCAATGACATATTGTTATTTTTATTTCATGTCTTACACTGTTGTCTCTCTTCATGTACATTTCTACTATTTGTCCTTCGTGGAGGGTGGGGTTATATCTCCAAACAGATCCTCAGTCTCCCCTTCCTCAAACCTCATGCTATTGAATCTCCTACCATGGTTCCTGAGGGGATTATCTGTCCTGGCTTCCCTGTGTTGACAGCTCTTGTCTGTACCCATGTATGTACTCTCTAGTTGGACATGTTTAGTGGGTGTAGGAAGTATTCAGGCATGAGCGGAGTGTTGTGTGTTTCCTCAGTGTAGGCTGTCACCTTTCTGACAGCAGATTGCCAGGTCTTTTCTCCTGTGCACATGCAGGTAGGTTTGAACTACCAACCTTCAGTTTAGCATCTGACTACTGACACATTTCACCACCAGGGCTCTTTGGTGTGTGGTGTAAATGTGCCCAAAAGGTCAGCTCGGAGAGGTGATGCAACTCACACCTTGTGCGGTGGGTGGGAACAGCTGCAACCTGTGTCCTCTCTCCTTTAAAGGCAACCTCCTTGTTTGTCAGTAAACTCTCTGACAAAGGTCTCCATGTTTTAGGGGTCAACTACCTGAGTATATGTCCATAAAGAAATGGGGCTCATCTATATGAATTAACACTGTGCTGCAACGAAGCCCCCTCTCTGTGGGAGGAGATCTGGGGTGAAAATTGGGCAAGGACCTACTTGCATCCCACATGCTCTTGAGCCTCCCCTTTGTCCATCCAGGGGCCTATGCAGCAGAAACACCTGCTGTTCTCAGTATCCAACTCTAGGCAGCACCGCACCCTTAGGATTAAAGGGTACTTAGGCAACATCTAAGACATTCAGGGGATCATCTCAATTTAAATTGGTGCTTTGATAGTTTGCAGACATAATCCAGGCCTGTTAATAACTGCAAAGTCTTCAGCATAATGTGCTATTTAAAAACATCCACATTCAGGTTACTCTGTGTGTGTGTGTGTGTGTGTGTGTGTGTGTTCCCACGTACATGCTCATGCTTAATGCTCCCTTGCTCTTCAGCTGTTTGTATTTTAACGAATGCATTTGTAATGGCAGGGGGTATATTACAGATGCATTTTTCCTTCAGTCACTGGAAGCTTTTAAGGAGTCAGGAAATTTGAACTAATAGAGATAATGTTTTATGTAGTCCCTTAGTGCATCTGTTGAACATGTAGTCAAAGAAGTTCATTGAAATAAATGCTGCGGTTGAATTTTTAACCACAGCTGCATAAATATGTGGCCGTCTATTGCCTTTATGCCCACGGGAGCCAGACAATGATCTGTGCAATTAACCCTTTGATTGATTTGGCCTTTCGGCTGTCAGAGTGGAAAGTCTGATTTCCCACATGGAGTCTGGTGTACTGGTGAAGATGAAAGTAGCTGAATGTGTTCTTGGGAGAAAGTTTCTTTGGCAGCATTAAGTCAGCATGCATTTCATAGAATTCTCATATCCTCCCATCTCTTAAATTTCCCAGTCTGTGCTGAAGAGTTGGGAAGTACCGGGAACTCATGTTGGATCTCAGATGGGTGATAGGGACTTCGAAGATGTGGAGGGCAGCATTTTGAGATGGTCCCAAGATTCTTGGCCCCCATCCCCCACTGCTCATGCCCTATTAATGGACTTCAATCTCTCTCCCCAGGAATGGACTTATTCTGATCAACCAGGGAAGCTGGACGAGGACTGTAAACCTCAGATAAGATCACAGCCTGGGCCCACATCTAGCAGCCAGCCTGGTGAAGTCCAGAGCAGAGGATCTGACTGACCTGTGCAATGGCCCCTGGAAATGACATGGTAATAGGGTGCTATTTGGGGGGGCAATAAGGATGTTATTTTCAAGAACAAAATATGTAATAATTTGTTGCACATAAATGTTGCTCTTCTTGTTAGGTGCTGTAACTCGAGTCTGGCTCATCATGGGGACTCTGCTCATTTGTGATCACTGTCTGACAACACAGGGGTCCAAGAGAGAGGTCTGAAGGTTCAACCCCACCATGTGAACAGCCCTCACTCCCCGCAGAAGAATTTGCTTCTGAGGACTGCACAGAAGCTACATGTCTGATGAGAGCACACAGGAGCAAATGAAGGGGGAGGAAGAGAGAGTGGAGCACATCCTGATCTACCAAACCCTGAGCAGGATAATCCTGCAGACAATGTACAGAGAGGACTATAGGGCTGGCCCCACGACCAGGCATGACGTTCCCTTAGTGACCCATAGCGCTATGGGGGACAACAATGGAGACACAGTGAGGGAACTGTGCCCGCTCTGACCCCACCACTCTGTGGTGAAACACGAAAGGCACGCAACATAACGGCAAGTTGGAGCAGAGCAAGGAAGTCCCTGGAGAATACCAAAAATAGATTATGGGGCCAGGGCGTGGCACCCCATCAGACTTGACCAGAAAACACTCCTAAAGGTCAACAAACAGACCTTGAACGATTTATAGGCTTTTCTTTTTTTGGTCATTGGTTTGTTTTTGTTCTTGTTCTGTTTTGTTGCTTTGCTTTACTTTACCTTGTTTTTTGTGCATATTATTATCTCTGAAGGTCTGTCTATAAAAGATAGGAGGGATAAACAATCTGGAGGATAAAAGAACGGGATTTTTTTGGGGGGAGGGGGCATGGGAGAGGGGGGATGCAGGAGAAAGGAAATGGATGTTAACACACCCAGGGGCAAGGGAACAAGTGATCCCAAATTGAAGGTGAGGAGGGTGTAGGAGGGCTTGATCAAAGGCAATGTAAGTGAGAGAAATTACTGAAACCCAAATGAAGGCTGAACATGAGAATGGGACAAAAGACAAGTAAAAGGGAATAGAGCAAAGAACTAGCAGGCAAAGGCCATTTATAGAGATCTAAATATAGGCATGTGTATAGGTAAGTATATTTATATATGATGATGGGGAAATAGATCTATGTGCATATAATTATAGGTTTAGTATTAAGGTGGCAGATGGACATTGGGCCTCTGCTCAAGTATTCCATCAATGCAAGAACACTTTGTTCTATTACACCTTCCCAACACGATTGCTGAAGACAGAATAGGTGCATAAGCAAAAGTGGTGAAGTAAGCTGATGGTGAAACGATGGTGCCCAGCTACCAAATGATTGAATGTCTGGATCTCAAAGACTTGAAGATAATCATGTCACCACTCAATGAAGAAACAGCAAAGCCCACATGGAAGAAGCACACCATGTGTGATCAAGAGAGCTGAAGGGAGCAGATATTGAGCATCAAAGAACAAGAATCACATCACTATGAATGAGGGGGAGAGCAGGGAGGGAACCTAAGGCCCACTGGTGGGTAATTGGTCACTCCTTTACAAGGGAATCATGGGGAGGAGACGGATCAGTCAAGGGCCAGCTGGGCAGTGATGATGCATACAAGTTTCCTCTAGTTCCTGAAGCCTTCCTCCCCGCCAACCATCATGGCCCCAACTCTACCTTACCAATCCAGATGGACTGGAGAAGGTACACTGGTGGAGAGGGGAGCTGGAGATATGGGGAGACCAGGATGGAGGAGCCCCTTTGGGGCAGTGGTTAGATTGGGGCTGCTGGAAGGGTAGAAAGAGGGTGGGGTGGAGAGACGGAACCAACTGCAAGGATATACACATAAGCTCCTATTGAAAGGATTGGGATCAAAGGAGGGGGTTGGGGGAGAGGTCGGGCAATGTGAGATATGACAGAACAATAATAATTTATAAAGTATTGAGGGTTGGTGGGAAGGAGAGATCAGGGGAAGAGGGGAAGGGATGGAAAAGCCAATACTAGGGGATTGAGGGAAAAGGCAGATGATTGGAGAACGATAATAGCAGCAGACATGTGAAGGTGCCTGGCACAGTATGTTTATTTATGTATTGTGAAAAGCGATGTACGAGCCCTTAATAAAATGATTTAATAAAAAAAAGAACCTTCAAAAAGAAAAAAAGATAAATCATCTAGAGTCTTAATGGCTTGAAGATAAACAAGCAGCCATCGATGAGAAACAACAAAGTCCACATGTAAGAAGCACACCAGCCTATGTGATCATGAGGTGTCAATAGGATCAGGTATCAGGCAGCAAAGAGCAAAAACCCCCTATCATTGTGAATGAAGGTGTGTGGACCTCAAACCCAACTGAAGGCAACTGGACCTCACATTACAAAAGGGTTGCAGGGAGGAGATGAGTCAGTTTCGGTACAGGGTAGCAAAGAGGAAACAAACAATTTTCCTCTAGTTCTTAAATGCTTTCCCCCACCCCCACACCACTATCATGATTCCAATTCTACTCTACAAATCTAGCTAGACCAGAGGATGTACACTGGTATACTACAGATAAGAGCTGGAATCACGTGGAACCCAGGACAGATAAACACCTTAGGGCTAATCATGAGAGTAGTGATACCAGGAGTGGAAGGGGAAGGTGGGGCTAGAAAGGGGGAACCTGTCACAATGATCTATATGTGTGGTGGTCATGTGCTTATGTTAATTTCATGATTGAGATGTAGGGGTGGAGTCTAGCCTGCTAATCTGGAGATAGCCATTGAGGAGCCAACGAGGCCTCTGTGTGGGCATGGCTTTCTCCTGAGACTTCTGGGAAATCTCGTGATATTTCTCTCAAGGAGATGAGAAGCTACTCCCCAGTTGTTGGGGGTTAGTCTCAGAGATAATGAATTAAGGCCAAGACAAGATGGCAGCGTCTGAGGAGCCAGAGGAGAAGTCACATGGCTTTGCTCTGATGGAACCAGACCTCTGAAACTGGAGAAGCTA
This sequence comes from Nesogale talazaci, assembly GCA_004026705.1. NCBI lineage: Eukaryota > Metazoa > Chordata > Mammalia > Afrosoricida > Tenrecidae > Nesogale > Nesogale talazaci. Next base: position 25,168 of record PVJH01002979.1, read on the forward strand.
CATGGAGATCCCTGCCAGTGTTGAGTTGCTTCTACCACCACTGGATGCTGTGGATGAAACCTGAGCTCTGGAAGCGAGGAGCCTGCTGGCGCCGGGACTCTGCACCCACTGTCCTGTGACTTCATGAGTTGGAAGGAGACTTTATTGACTGATATCGGTCATATGGGCTAATATCGGACTTATGACTTTGAACTGGACTGGGCTGGAATGCTTTCTCAATGTTCTATTCCTCTTATATGTAAATTGTACTCTTATATCTTTATGTGTGCCTATGAATTTGTTGCTTTAGTCTACCCTGACTAACACAATATGTAACTCCCTCCCTGGGAGACAGACAACAGAAAGGTGGGTGAAGAGAGATGTCAAACCGTGTTAGACTTGAAAAAAATTTATAAATTATGAAGGGTTCATGAGGGAGGAAAGGTGAAGAGGGAGGGCAAAATGAGGAGCTCAAGTAGAAAGAAAATGTTTTGAGAATGATGAGGGCATCAAATGAACAAATGTGCTTGACACAATGGATGTTTGTATGGATTGTGACGAGAGTTGTATGAGCCTCCAATAAGACCCCTTTCCACTGACCCTTTCTTTTAGCAAGCACTATGTCCTTTTCAGGGTCTGCTATCCCCTGACAACATGTCCAAAGTACACAAGACAATATCTCACTATTCTCACTTCTCAGGAGCATACTGGCTGTACTTTTCCTGAGGTAGATTTCTTACAGTCAGTGGGACTTTCAATATGCTTTACCAGCACCCCAATTCAAATGCATCAATTCTTCCCCAGTCTTCCTTATCTAGTACTCAAATTTCACATACAGATGAGGTGACTGGAATGACCTCGGCTTGGGTCAGGCACACGTTCATCCTCAATGGGACCTCTGTGCTTTTCAACACTGTAAAAGAGGTCTGTGCAGTTGATTTTCTCAACGTGGCACCTCATTGGATTTCTTGACTGCTGCCTCAATGGACATACAAGTAAAATGAAATTCTTGACAACTTCTATCTCTTTGGTGTTTGAAACATAGTTCAATAGAAATAATAAATAATAGGTCTGGGGTGAGAGTTTGCATTTCCAACAGGCCCTCTCTGGGTCCTGAGGCAAGAGCCATGTGATGAGAAACACTGGCATTTGATTTGCTTCAGTGACATCATCAAAATACATTCGTGCACTGGGAGATAGGTAAGGAAGGTTAGCCAGAAGGGATAACAGCCGCATAGTTGAAGCCATTGGCATATCCAAGCAACATGTTTTTAAAAAGATTTTAAACATGGCCAGCAGCAAAAATACAGAATACAATGTTGGAAGAAAAATTAGGATCAGAGTTTAAACATTAGGGTAGGAAAAAATAACATGCATTGAGATGTGAAGTTAACCTACATCAAGGGAGGCACATCTACATGCAATTTGTATCCCAGAAGTATAATTAATTTGACAGTTCTAGTCACACCCTCTCTCTCACCACAAATGGAGACTGTTACCCTTGCTATTTCCTACCCTGCTCATCACTTACTCACACACTCATTCACAAACACTCACTCACACAGCTCACTTACTCACTTGCTTACACACTTTTGAGAATCAAATCCCATCTACACTGCTTATGGATAAGCTTCATGTTCTGTTTTTTGGTTAAATGCTAAGTGAGGACGTATAGCATGAGATATGTGAGTGAGTCATTCCTACATGACCCGATGAATTGTGTAGAATAGAATTGTGCCTTGTGAGGTTTTCAATGTCTAATTTTTTTTTCTGAAGTAGATCACCGAGCCTTTCTTTTAAGACACCTCTGGTTGAATCTGAATCACCAACCTTTTGGGTAGTGGTTGAGAAAATGGACTATTTGAATTACCCAGAGATTCCTGCACTGAGTGACTCTCTCTCTCTCTCTCTCTCTCTCTCTCTCTCTCTCTCTCTCTCTCTCATGGTGATTCTGACTCAAGTGAACCTGACAGGACAGAGTAGAAGGGTTGCATCTTTCTCCCAAGGAGCAACTAGGGGATTTGACCCTCTGTCCTTACACTTAGTTGCCGAGTGCTTACCCACCATGACACCATGACTCCTTCCCCTGTGACATAGAGTACGAAAGAAGCAGCACTACTCTGTAATCCTCAGAAGGTTGGCAAAGGCATGCCTCAATAGATATGGAAAGCTTCACCGTGGATTTGATTCTGGCTCATAGTAACTCAATGGAACAGGAATTCTCAACCCCTTTGTGGGTCAATCTACCCTTCCGCAGGGGTCACCTAAGACCATTGGAAAATACATATTTCTGATCATCTTAGGAACCGAGAGTCTATGGCCATACTACCCTGAACATGCTGGATCTCGTCTAAGCAGGGTCGGGTCTGGTTAGTACTTGGATGGGAGGAAGCGAGAAACGGCTCTCCTATTCGTCTCCAGGACAGTCTGCTCACATGCAGATACGACTACTTACGAGTACCTGGCCTGAAGACTGTTACACTACACCATGCTTGTGGCAGTCATGTGCTTATGTTAATTTTATGATTGAAATGTAGGGGTGGAGTCTAGCCTGTTAATCTGGAGATAGCCATAGAGTAGCCAATGAGGCCTCTGTGTGGGCTTGGCTTTCTCCTGAGGTTTCTGGGAAATCTCGCGATAGTTCCCTTGTGAAGATGAGCAGCTATCTTCTCCAGTTGTTGTGAGTTAGTCTCAGAGGCAATTAGTCATGGAAAAGACAAGATGGCAGTGTCTGAGGAGCCGGAGGAGCCGGCAGAGAGACCACACGGCTTTGCCCTGATGGAGCCAGACCTCTGAAGCTGGAGCGGCATGCTGTTGATGGACCCTGAGCCCTGGAAGTGAGGCCCCATGGGGAGACCCCTGCCAGTGCCCGAATTCTGCACCCACTGACCTGTGACTTCGTGAGTCGGAGGGAGACTTTGTAGACTGATTTCGGGCCTATGGGTTAATATCGGACTTATGACTTTGTACTGGACTGGATTGGGATGCCTTCTTAGTGTCATATTCCTCTTGTATATGAACCCTTTCCATATATCCATATGCGTATCTTTGAAATTTGTTCCTCTAGTCTACCCAGACTAACACAATGCTTCAAGATAAAAGTTCCTTTATTTGTCACTAGGTATAAATATTTCACAATATATAATTACGCATTGTTTCAGTGAACAATCACTGTGCTTTAATTATGTTCAATTTGTAATGATGAAAATGATCCTGCCTATCAGATACTTACCTGATGATTCATACCAGTAGCAAAATTGCAATTATGAAGTAGCAGTGAAAATAATTTTATTGTTGGGGGTCACCACAACATGAGAAACTTTGGTAAAGGGTTGTGGCATTAGGAAGATTGAGAACCACTACTATAGAACAAAGTGGAACTTCTTCTGTGGGTTACCAAGACTATAAATCTTTACAGGAGCAGGAAGCTTCATAGTTCTCCTGCAGAGAGGCTGGCGGTTTCACACCACAGATCTTACAGTTAGTAGCCCAAGGTGTAACCATGATGTTCCTCTTTACTGGTAGGGGGAAAATGGACTTTGTAACTCTAATTATGTATGACAGCCATCCTTAACGATCTTTCGTTGCTGTGACCATACTCTGCCACCCATTTTCTCTCTCACCTTTTTTTGTTTCTTTGGAACAATTTTTGCAGTCTGGAACACTTGGCTCCATTGAGATTTTCCTAGGTAGAACAAAACAGCTAGGTCCTTAGCATACTCCTGAGGCGTTTTGCTTTTTGTTTAGTAGTCTCCGCTCTCCCCAAACTACCGCCCTCAGAAAATGAAGGGCTTACTGCTGTGACTCTATTAGCTGAACCATCTGGGCTGGTTTCTTTGTTTTTACTTATTCTATCTATCACCCAAATATGAAGGCTCTCTCTAGGCATCTCCGCACCCTGAGATGGTTTACAGAGTCGTTCATTGCCCAGAGGCTCCAAAAGGGGGGAAAATTCTTGATTTTAAAGTTATTTTCAACATTGCATTGTTTAATGACTTCCCTGTTCAGATTTATTAAAATAGTGAGAAGGAGTGATTGAGTGTGTGTGTGTGTGTTTGATGGGCAGGATGGGGAACTGCAAGGGAGAGGAGAGTGGCAGTCATCATTTGGGAGGGGCGAGTGGGCCTGAGTAGCATCGTGGAATTATTTATCCCTCTAGAAGTTGTACTACATCTTTTTATTCATAGACAAAGGCAGGCTACCTAGCTAGCGTATTTTGTTCAGTCCTGTTGTAAGGGGGACCATATTTTTGTAAATTTTTTTTCTTTCTGTTTGGAAGCACAGGGATTCTTTTCTGCAGCTCAGACACCAGGCAGAAGGTAGGAGTCAGTGGGTTTCAGTCCCCCTGAGCACCCTGTGCGAGAGACTGTTTCATTATGAAAGGAGACTTTGCATGCACCAGCTGTCTTTTGAGAGTCACATGTCTAAGTCTCTAAAAGGAAGAAAGAAACATACGCTATGCAACTTCCTTCTTAACTTGCACTGCTCTCTCCACAGTAGGGAAGCTTTATAAACAAATGGAAATTTTGTATTGGGGAAATTTGGTTCCAGGCAATACAAATTTGAGGAACCCATTAAATGTGTCTGGTTCTTTTATATCAAATTTTGGGTGTAAGTTGAGTAGACAGCACCTGTCAGTTTGTTGTGTTGTTGCTGGGTCTATTCCTATTTTCTTTATCAAACCCCAAACCAACCCATACCATCAAGTCTATTCTGACTCATAATAACTCTGTAACACAGAGTAGAAGAGCTCCCTGGGACTTCTGATGCTAGAGAGCTTCATGGGAGCAGACAGACTCATTCTTCTCTCTTGAAGAGGATTTTGAGTTTGAACTACTGACCTTGTGGTCAGTGTCCCAATGCTTAACCCACTATGCCATCAGGGATCCTTAATGCAAACATATAGGACCCAGAATCTTAGCCTGATACTTATGACTTAAGGATTCTTAAACTTGGGAAACTAAATTAAATTTCCTCCAGGGAGTAATTAGGAATCCTTAATGACCAGGCTTTCTAACTTCTCACTATCTAGTTGATGTTTATTCAAATTTAAAAATAATCATTTGTCCTACCAAATTTATTTGTTTATTGATGGTGGTTTGCAGGTAAGCAGAAGCCCTGGTGCCACCATGGGTTTAAAGAGTTGGACTGTTGCAGGGCTGGCCTCAATCCCAACTATGTGGATTCCACCCTCCCCCCCTCCCCCCAGAAGAATGCACTTCAGAGGACAGTACTGAAACTATAGCTTGGAGAGAGGGTATGACTGATTAGAGCACATAGGAGAAACGAAAAGGAAAGGAGAGAGAGGGGAACACATGCTGACCCAGCAAGCCCCTAGGATGATATTCCTGCTGAGATCAGACAATGCACAGCGAGGACCATAGGGCTGGTCTCAAGACACAGCGTCCCTCGTTGAACCATAGTGCTACAGAGAACAACACTGCAGGCACAGTGTGTGAACTGTGCCCAGTCTGACCCCACCATTCTGGGGCAAAATACCAAGGGCCAGCAACAGAGCAGCAAAGAGAGCCAAGTGATGAAATCCCTGGGGAGTACCAAAAATAAACTTTGGCAACAGAGTGTGGCATCCCATTAGACTTGACTGGAAAAAAAAAGGCCAACACAGAGACCTTGAATTATTTATAGACTTTTCCATTTTTGTCAATGTCTTTCATTGTGTTGTTGATATTCTGTTATTTTTGCTTGTTGTTGTTGTTATTGCTTTGTTGGTTTTGACTTCCTTTGTTGTTTTGTTTGACTTTGCGTGTTTTTTGTGCTTACTGATGTCTCTGCATGTCTATCTAGATAAGATAGGCTGGATAAACAATTCAGAGACAAAAAGAACAGGACCAAAGGTTCCAGAGGGTATACAGAAGAAGGGGAAGTGGGAGAAAGGAAAGATGGGGGTGGGGGGAGAGGGGAACCAACCCAGAGACAAGGTAACTATAAGTGAATTAAAATGAACTTAAATCAAGGGAGAGAAGGGCATAGGACGGGTGCTTAGTGGGGCTTAATCAAGGGCATTGTAGCAGCAAGGAATTACTAAACCGAACATGATGGTGGGACAAGTGCAAGGTAAAAGGAAATAGAGGCGAGATCCAGGAAAGAAAGGATTTTTATAGAAGTCTAAATACAAGCATGCACATGTAAATATATATATATATATATATATATATATATATATGAGGGAAAGTATGATCTATGTATTTATATCTATGTTAAGAATTAAGGTTGCAGATGGACATTGGACCTCGACTCAAGTACTCCCTCAACACAAGAAAATGTTGTTCCATTGATCTGGCATTCTGTGATGTTCACCTTCCTGACATGATCTTTGGTAAACAAAGACAAAATTGGTACATAAGCAAATATGGTGAAGAAAGCTGATGGTGCCCAGCTATCAAAAGATTTAACATCTGAGATCTTAAAGGCTTGAAAATAAACAAGGGGCCATCTAGTTGAGAAGCAACAAAGTCCACACGGAAGAAGCACATCAGTCTGTGTGATCATGAGGAGTCGATGGGATCAGCTATGAGATATCTAAGACCCAGAACAAAATCATACCCAATGTGAATTGTAGGTGGGGTGGGGTGCATAGAGTGGAGACCCAAAGCCTATCTGTAGACAATTGGAAATCTCACAGAAGGGTCACAAGAGAGAGAGATGAGCTAGTCAGGGTGCAGAATAGGACCGATGGAAAGCACAACTTTCCTCTAGTTATTTAATTCTTCCTTTTCCCCACTATCATGACCTTACAAATCAGATTAGATCATAACATTCACATTGCTACAGAGAAGAGCCCATCACACAGAAAACCCAGGAAAGATAACCCCCCCAGGGCCAATAGAGATACCAGGAGAATGAGGGGAAGGTTGGGGGAGAAAGGGAGAGTTGATCACAAGGATGAACCTATAACCTCCTCCCAGGGGATGAACAACAAAGAAGTCAGTGAAGGGTGACAGAGGACAATGAAAGATATGACAATAACTTATCACAAGTTCACGAGGGAGGATGGGCGAGGGAGGGAGGAGGCAAATGAAGAACTGCTATCAAGGCTCAAGTAGAAAGAGAATTTTTTGAAGATGATGACGGCACCCTATGTACAAATATGCTTGATACAATTGATGTATGGATGTTATAAGAGCTGTAAGAGTTCCCAATAAAATGATCTTTTAATAAAACATGATAGTGACATGTTTTGTTCTATTATCCATGGGTCACTAGCAGTCGAAACTGAGGTGATGGCACCTTCTAACAATAATATCCAGAAGTAGTGCAAATGCTGCTAAATATTTTGGATTTTGGTAAGTCCAGCTCATCTAGTGTAGCCCCGCTCTGGGTAGGAGTGATTGCGCCATAGTGCAAACGGCTCCTTGAGAGCCGTTTCAGGGATGGCAGGCTACTTAAGAAGCTGGCTCTATGTAGCAGTATAAATACCACTGGACAGAGTTGAGTTGCATAGTGATGTTGCCCGTTAGAGGAGCCCACCTTGTTGATTCGTCTACCCAATCTGCAGCCTCACTTAAAGTCTTTTTCAAAGAAAGACCTTGAAACCAATCTGATAAAGGGAGCTGGAAGAGATAGGATATTTTACAATGATACAAAAGGGAATGATAAAAACGAGTCAAAAGACGGGAACAGACAGGTGCACAAAAGATGTTTAAGTGGTGATCTTTTTTTGTGATACATTTGTATGATTAAATCTTTATGCACACCTTTAACAGTTCCTGTGGCAGCCACCCAATCTGGTGTCAATTTGAGGATTAAGCATGTAGGGCTGGAGTCTATCCTGTCAATTTGGAGATAGCCAATGAGATCTCTGTGTGTGCATGGCCTTTTCCTCTGAGAATTCTGGGAAAGGTGGTCATTCCTTCTTGGAGGCGGGAGACATTACTTTGCTGACTCCATTGGAGACATTTGACTGACAAGGCTGACTTTCTGTGAGACATCCCTGAGGAGAAGCCACATAGACCAAGCCTGATGTAGCCCTGGGTGCTGGAGCACTTGTGTGGAGATCCCTGCCAGCACTGAGATGCTTACAATGCCACTGGATCCAAGGACTTTCTGGTTTTTTTTTGTTTTTGTTTTTGCTTTTTGGGCATCACTGCCCTCTGGTGGTGGGAGTAGGAGGTCCAGCCTTGCTGCTGGATTTGAACCTCCAACCCAGTGGGTCACAGTCCCGCGCACAACCACTACGCCACCGGGGCTCAGTCCTTGTTTTTTGTTTTGGTAGATCCAAGGACTTTCTATCCACTGACTGTGATCTTTCTGCATTCAGCATCATTGCATGTGCTTTGTAAGTCTGAAGAGGACTTTGTGGATTGCTGTCGACATATGGGCTAATATCGAACTTGCGGACTTGATCTGGCCTGGGCTGGATGTTTTCTCAATGTTCATTTCCTCTTGTATATAAACCTCTCTTTTATTCACATATGCATGTTTATGAATTTGTTTCTTTAGTCTACCCAGACTAACACAGTTCCTTGGAATAGTTTTTCAAAAGTTGAATTGCACATCTTTAAAAATGTTGATCTATATTGCAGAATTGACTTCTAGAGAAAAGACACATCAACTAATGTTTCCAACAGCAATATATAAGGGCACTGCATTTCCCAGCAACCTGGGGCCATCCTGGTTTGTTTGTATGTTTTTAACCTGTTTTAAAAATTTATTTTCCACCTGTGTCAATTGAGAAGGGGAAGATAGTAGCTTGTTATTGCTTAGATTTGCATTTTTTGTGATTGCTATATATTGCAAAGAACCTTGTTTTCAGTGTTTGTTTCTCTGTGTTTGGGGAACTTAAATTATAATATGCGGTGAGCTTTCCTCTGATTGGTAGATGTTTCACCTTTTTCATTCAATATTTAATAGTGTAACAGGGAGTGAACAATGCAGGAAAGACCAAAAAGAGATGGAAGACCTGAGGGATCATCTACCTTAAATTCCCCATGTTTCTGACTCCAGTGTACATCCCTTGGTCTAGCTGGATTTGTCTGGTAGGATTGGGAACATGATAGTGGGTGGGAGGAAGCATTTGAGAACCAGAGGAAAGTTGCACATTTCATTTTTACTACACTGTACCTTGACTGGTTCATCTCCTCACTGCAACTGCTCTGTGAGAGAATGTTGCTTCACTTATTGATGGGCTCTGGGTCCCCAACCTGCACTCCCCCTCATGTATAAAAATATAATTTTTAGTTCTTTGATGCCTGATACTGGATCCCTGTGACACCTCATGGTTGCACAGGCTGGTGTGCTTCTTCCAAGTGGGCCTCTTTGCTTCTTAGCTAGATGACCGCTTGTTTTCTTTCAAGTCTTTAAGACCCCAGATGCTATATCTTTTAATAACTGGGCACAATCAGCTTTCTTCACCACATTTGCTTATGAACATATTTGTTTTCAGTGATCGTGTTGGGAAGGCACACATCATAGAATGCCAATTTAATAGAACAAAATGTTCTTGCATGGAGGAAGTACTTGAGTGGAAGTCCAATGCCCATCTGCTGTTCTCATATTAACTCTATAAGTAAATGTATATTGACCTATTTCCTCATTGTAATATATAAATACATGTACGTACGCACATCCCTGTATTTATACCTCTATAAATGCCCTTTACTCCCCAGTTCTTTGCTCTATTTCCTTATATTTCCTCTTGTCCCATTATCATGCTTGACCTCTATTTGGGTTTTAGTATTTTCTCTCTGTTAAATTACTCTTGATCAATCCCTATTGGACCTCTCACACCCACCTTGTCACTGATTTCGGATTACTTGTTATTCCCTTATCCCTGGGCCAGTCAACACTACCTCCTTTACCCCTTCTCCCCTTTTCCCCTGTTCCCCTCAGAACCAGAAATAGAAATAGAGAGGGGGAGCCAATTTCAGGGACCTATATATAACCTCCTCTCTGGGATACGGACAACAGGGAAGTAAGTAAAGGGACACATTGGACAGTGTATGACATGAAAAATAATAACAATTTTAAAGTCATTATGGGTTCATGGGAGAGAGGAGAGGAGAGGGAAATATGAGGAGCTGATACTGGGGTCCTAGGTGGAGGGAGAATATTTTGAGAGTGGTGATGGCAACAAGTGTGCAAATATGGCCTGCATACAATTGATGTATGGATGGATCACGTTGGGAGTTGTATGAGCCCCTAGTAAAATGATTTATAGAAAAAGGAGGGGGAAAAAGGAGTTTATACCAAGGGCTCAAGTAGAAAATATTTGGAAATGAATATGGCAACATGTGTACAAATGTGCTTGATACAAATGATGTATTGAATGTTATAAGAGCTGTTAGAGACCCCAATAAAATCATCGGGGAAAAAAAAGATGGAAGAAACACATGGAGTCACCATAACATAAAGAATGATTGACATTCAACCTTTTCAAGAAGTAGCACATGATCAGGAACCAAGAGTGCTGAAGGAAGAAGTCCAAGCTGCACTGAAGACAATAGGAGAGTGAGTGGTTTAAAATTGGGAAGAGTTTGCACCAATGTTATATTCTGTCACTATATTGACTTACTCTGTACCCTGAGAAAATAATCCAAGATGCCAAGTGTATGAAGAACACGGAACCAAGACTAGAAGAAGGCTCATTGACAACCCGTGATATGCAGGTGATACAACCTCGATTGCTGAAAGTGAAGAGGATTTGAAGCACTCGCTGATAAAGATCAAAGACAAGAGCCTTCAATAGACATGATATTTCAATATTAAGAGAAAAAACCCCTTTGGGGTTTTTAATAAGCAGCATCCTGATAAATGGAGAGAAGATGGAAACTGTCAAAGATTTTATTTCCTTTAGATCCATAACCAGTGCCCAAGGAAGTAACCATAAGTAAGTGAAAGAATGGATTGCATGAGGAAAGTCTGCTGCACATGATCTCTTTAGAGTGTCAAAAAGTCTAAATGTCACGTTGAGGACTAAGCCACGCCTCAGCCAAGTTGAAATACTTTCCATTGTCTCATATGCATACAAAGGCTGGACAATCAATAAAGAAGACCAATGAATAATAGCTGCCTTTGAATTACAGTGTTTGCAAAGAATATTAAACATATCATTGACTCCTAGAAGAATAAGCAAATCTATTTGGGAAGAAATACAGCCAGCATACTTCTTAGAAGGAAAAATGGTAAAACTTTATTTCATCTACTTTAAACATTGTCTGGAGGGAGCAGTCCCTGAAGAAAGACATCATGAGTGGTAAAGGAGAGGTTCAGTGAAAATGAGAAAAACCTTCAACAAAATTGGGTACAATAGTGCCCTTAAACATGACAATTATAGGGAGGTAGGGAGGGCACAGAGCCAGACAATGTTTCACTCCTTTTAAAAAAAAATCATTTTATTGGGGGCTCATACAGCTCTTATCACAATCCATACATACAGCCATTGTGTCAAGCACAATGATGTTTCATTCTACAGAACGTGGGGTCTTGTGAGTTGTACCCAACTAACTGGATGGCACTGACAACAGCAGCAACAACAACATGTATTAGTTTAGGGAGAAGCAAATAGCAGATGCCAAGACAAGAGTAAATGTATAAGAACTGTCCAGAGAGAATGTGTAGGAGAGAAACGGGTGAGTAAACGTGGAGGACCACCAGACTACAAAGCAAGCTTGAACTCACGTGAAGAAGAGAAGTAAGAAAAAAAGTAAGTAAGGACAGAGATGGGCTAGATGGTCATATGGTCTAAAGAAAGTTCAGCAAGGCTGTTTGGGAACATCTGAGATAAAAAAGTCTCTTAGAGAAGTCTTGTGTCTCCCAAGAATGAGTCTGTCTTAGTACCTCTGCCACATTCAGTTGTTGGTTAGGAGCAGTGTTATGTCAAGTATGCTGCATAGCTGAAGATCCAGGAGGTGCCCAAGCTCCTTATTTTGTCTCTCTTGACTTTGTTACCAGATGCAGTTGCATGGAGGGAAAAGAAAGGAGAGGTGCTCCAGACAATGTTAAAAACCAAAAGAGCTGATTCAACTAAAATTTTGAAAGAACAAACAGCACCATTTTTTTCAGTCCTCAGGAGACTATCAATCACACACACACACACACACACACACACCACACAAAACACAAAGAAAGACGTTTTTCACATCTGTTTCTCAGAATCATGTACTAGAAACTCACATGCAGGACTTGGTGAGAAGTGGTGGTATCCAGCAAAAGTGGTGTGATATCCAGAGGTTCTAGTATCCCTCAGGCATCCTAATGCAGCGGGGTCCTGTCAGAAGATCAGAAGAGAGAAACAGAGAGAATAAGACAGCCATAGCAACAGAGGAGAAGACACAATAGCACACTTCTTGCTATGTCACATAAGGAGTTCTCTGAAGCCCAGAGGAGAGTTCCAGAATGCCAGAATTTTATATTGAGCTGGAGGCATATATTAAAACATATACCAAAAAGCAAAACAAAACAAAACATATGCCACGAAATCACTTATTTTTCACTTGGGTAACTATGTTTACTCAGAACTGGAGTCATTGTAGCATATTGCTAAAAGATTCTGTATTAGTTCACCTGGGCAAAGTTAAGGTGCAGGAACAAATAATCCCCCAACACAATAGTTAAAACAACAAAGATTTATCTCTTGCTTACATCTTTTCTCCATTGTGTTGACGCAGAGTTGTGTTTGGACTCATTGCCTTTCTCATTGGAGAAGCCATTCCAAGAGATCAATTATGTATGCATCACTGCTAGTGATCTGGAAGAGGAGGGCAGGAGAGGACACAGTAAAGCACAGATTGACTCTCACATCATTTGCCTGGAATTGACACCCATCACACATCACTGACCAAAATGAACCATGTAACATTCCTGAGCTCAGTGTGGTAGGTAAGGTAGGTCTTCTTCAATGTGGGGCAAGGGACCTGGGTAAATGGTCATATATTCGTCACAGTTTTTCCACTGGGGACTCTAGCTCAACTTCAGGATACTGAGAAGCAGTGTTAAAAGGAGGGAGTTATACAAATTAGTTCCAGGCATCTCTCTCCTCTACATCATAAGCAAGGGTAAATTACCCAGTAAGCAAGGTAGACATAAGTTTACTTGAGCTTACTTACTTATTTGTAGTGTACAGTTTACTTTCACTACAGATTAATGAGCACAGTAAGCCTGTGCTTACCTTGCTTACTGGATGCTCTGCCCCTGTGGATTTGAAAACAGGCTTTGATTCTATATAGAAAGATGTGGGGTTGGGCGAGAGATGGCTGTCAGCCACATCCAGAAACAGAAACTTTGATGAGGTGAAAAATGGATAATTTTCACTAGAGATTTATTAGGAAGCACAAGCAAGCTGGCACCTTGCTTATTGGGCAATCTGACACTGTACATTAAGTACAATCAAGCTAAACTCCTTTCCAGGTTAAAGATGCTGTATTTACTTTTCCTTTTTCCTAGGAAACGTTTCTTCCAGATTCTTGAAAAACTAGCGTCTTCTTGTCATTTAGTTGTCAGCTTTTAAGTCTTCTCAGAAATGTCTTTCCCGATTACCTTCTTTCTATACAGTGACCCTGACTGGCACCCCACCAGACCTCCTTTTCGCTTTGCCATCTTCCATTTACTTTGTGGAATTTATCTCTATCAGCAAGCACACATTATCTGATAATTTTGGTTTACTGCTTATTTATTTACTGCCTGCATTCCCTTCCTCGAGTGTAAGTGTCATATTTATTGCACTATGCTGTTTCTGCCAGCCAAGTTCATGGACAGCTATGATCAGGTAGAAAGAAGCTAGACCTAATGGTGGAAGGAAAGAGGGAAACGAATCAAAAACAAAAGCCTCCCTGGATGAGATCAGGTGCCAAGAATACCTGAAACACAGCAATAAAAGAAGGCAGAAGAGAAGAGACTTTATAGGGCAAGCATCCCTGAAGAGCCCAAAGATATGTGAGAATAGGAGAAAAAAAAAGAACAGTACTTGAATGGTCTTACTGAGTGTTGATAGAAATATTCAAGAAAAGGTTAAAATTCTTTTATTTTGATTGTGGCAATACATGTGCGATGCCTGACAGCATCTATAAAAAGCAGACTGGATTTTACAACAGGAGATGCAGGCATCATTCAAACACCATCAAATGATGCTGAAATTCTGGTTCTGTGTATCACCACCCGTAAAACCAGTCCCCCAAATAACCCAGAATCACTAGCTGGGGCAGGATTTGAAGATTCTGAGACAACACTCCACTAGTGCTATCCACGGGGCCATAACAGTTCTTACCACGTTATGGACATCGAAGAAAAGGTCACTCTCTGCAGAGGTCACAGGGTGCTTAAGCCAGGCTGGGGAGGGATGGTATTGGAGAGGTGGACTGACATAATTCTCCATTCCTTTGCAATGAAGTCAACGGAAAAATGGCGGAGAGAGAACATTGGCCCTAATCTGAATATTTTCAAGGCTATTCTCAGACCTATCATTTGGGACAGTCTGATAAAAAGAAGAGAACATCATAGAAAATAACTTATTGCTGCTATAGACACAGAAGATATGCTAATTCTTTCTTCCACTTGTAGAATCACAAATTAATATATCGGTCTATGAATTTTGTGATAGTTGCATTGTTGATAGTTTAATGTTAAGTGAAATCTCTTCAAAACTTGTCCATAAAAAATGAATTCATTAAAAATATTTTTGGTGAAAATAATACTTAGGCTCGTTCGACAGTTTTTGCACATCTGGTTCATTGCCATTGGTTACGGGCGTCACGCTCTGCCACTGTTCTTTCTATTTTAGGCTCTATATTGTGCCACATTGTTACCTTGGTTCTGCCCCATAAAGTTCTCGTCTCTGTGTTAGAGTTAACACTGTCCATCTACTGTCACATAAGTAATTTCTTTAGAGAGCCCAGTGCTCAAGGTGAACACTGTCTATTAAATGAGCTGAATGATTGTTAGATGAAGGTTGATTTTTATGGGGTAGTTTTCAAAATAAGACTTAAAAATTTCCAGATAACAGATTCAGGAGTTCCTTCAGTCTCAATCTATTTTATGTGTCTGATTTCTTCCTTTTGATCAAGATCTATTTGATAGGCTCTTGACCAAAATGATCAGTACTGATAGCCAGGCCCCATCCATTTCAGCTGCTCTCATGGTAGAAGAAGTAGCGGTAGCCCATGGGTGCAAGTAGACGCACAGACCATTACCTTCTCGGGTTCCTGGGTCCTTTCTTCTCTGTTGTTCCAGGCACATGGAGACGAGTTGTTAATGTTGAGTGTATGGTGGCTACATGTTGAGCTGCCAACTTCAAGGTCAGTTGTTCACACAAGAGCAAAACAGGGCTTTCTACTCCTGTAGAAATCTTGGAAATCTACAGGTGCAGTTCTACCTCGTCATACAGGGTCTTTACGGGCCGAATTTGACTCTCTGACAATGAATATCTTTTTTTTTTCTGGTTAGTTTTGTTAGGTGACTACTTACAGCCTTTTAAGACTCCAAGCCCCACTTACTGAAATAAAAAGTAGGACAGAAGCTCTAAGGCCATATCGAGTCAGTTGAAGAGAGGCTCACAAAGCCATCACAAATGGAATTTTTAAGAGAGAGATTCGCCCAACGAATAGATCTGAGTACAAACTTGAGGATGAGTGAGCCTGGGCTTTGGCAGGTGGCCAAAGGAGTTTCAAATCTGAATGTGCTTTATGAGACCATCTCATCATTTGACTTTAAAACTCTAGGGATCAAGTTTCTTGGTATCTCACTTGGGACAGGCCCATAGAAGAGAGGCTTTGGTTAACCCCCTCAGTCTCAGACTATAGGAACCTCGCAGACACTGTAGGCCACATTCTAGTAGGGACATTGGGATGAAGAGGGGAACTCTGATTTAGATCTAAGATGTAACAGGGCATGGAAATATCATGAAAACAAAAGCAACATGCTGAGTAATTGAAAGAATATTTTATTTTAAATTCTTTTTAACTAATAACACACCCTGAAGACATCCCTAGAATTAAGTATTTTTGTCAATTATTTAGTAAGTGCCTAATTTACTCTTGCTAGGGAAGAAAATTACATGGTTGTTCCTAAATTATTAAACACTGTTTTGATGACATTGACAAAGCAAGCAGCAAGGTATTGAACAGTCACTGTGCTGTAGGAAAATCGGCAGAGCTCATTTTAATCTTGTGAGTGAAATTGAAGAGAAACGAAGTCATTCACTGCGTGAACTAGATCTGCAACCTGTGATGGAAAGTCACAGATAACGTTTGTTGTCCTTTATTAGACGAAGTAGAAGAGTTCTCAGAGTCAAACGCTGAATATTACTTTCAAAACTAAAACATGACTATTCCTCAAAGTTTCCTTGTTCTGGGTTGTGCCGGGAAGGTGAGTTTGGGAGAGAGAGCTGACTCACAGGTTTCCTGTTAAGGGATTTCATAATCCACCTCTGGAAATTCCACTCTATGTCCCTCTCAACACCTCTCAGAGGAGCCCTGGTGGTGCAGTGGGTTATGCTTTGGACTGCTAACCACGAGGTCCATAGTTCAAACCCACCAAGGGCTCAGGGGGAGGCTGTCTGCTCCTGCAAAGATTTACAGCCTTGTAAGCTGTAAGGCGCAGTTCTACTCTGTCTGTTAGGGTTATTATGAATTGGAACCAAAGGGAGTACAGTGCTTTTTAAATTTAAATTTTGGATGTTAATAAACTTGTGGAAGGAGTGTGGGTGGTGCAGTTTAAGTGTCTGCTTGCTAACCAAAAGGTCAGCAGTTTGAATTCACCAGTAACTTCACAGGAGAAAGATGCAGCAGTATGATTCCCTGAAGATGTACAGACTTGGAAACCCTATAGGACACTTATAGCTTGTCCTACAGTCACTTAAAATTGAGCAGCTCCAACAGCAGTGTAGGTTTTGGTTTTATGCTACCTCCCTCTCCTTCCTGGCTTTATACCTTGGTGGCACAGTGGTTCAGTTCTAGGCTGCTAACTGAAATCTGAAATGACAATTTGACAGATGCCAAACTCATCGGTGACTTCATGGAAGAAAATATTTGCTCTTGGAAAATATTACATGCTCAGAAATCCCTGTGAGGGCAGTTCTGCCCAATCTGGTATGACCGCTTTGTGTAGAAATTTACTCCACAGCACATGGTATCAGGCATCAAAGAATAAAAAATCATATCATTGCAAATGAGGGGGAATGCACAGTTGGGGCCCAGAGCCCTTCTGTAGGCAACTGGATATCCTCTTAGAGAAGAGTCTCAGGGAGGAGACGAGTCAATCAGGGTGCAGCGTAGCAAGGAGGGAACATACAACTTCCCGCTAGTTCTGAAATGCTTCCTCCCCCCGGCCACCCCACCCCTAACCCCGCTGTCAGGATCCCAATTCTACCTTACAAAACCAGCTAGATCAGAGGATATGCACTGGTTCAGGTAGGAACTGGAAACACAGGGAGTCCAGGACAGAGGATCTTTTCAGGATCAGTGGAGAAAGTGGCAATGCCAGGAGGGTGGAGGGAAGGTGGGGTAGAAAGGGGGAACCAATTACAAGGATCTACATAGAACCTCCTCCCTGGGGGACAGACAACAGAAAAGTGGGTGAAGGGAGACATCGGACAGTGTAAGATTTTACAAAAAATAAATGATAGATTATCAATTGTTCATGAGGGAGAGGGAAGCAGGAAGGGGGTGGTGAATTAGGAGCTAGACCAGGGGCTCAGGTGGAAAGCAAATGTCTTGAGAGTGATGAGGGCAACAAACGTACAAATTGACATGCGATGAATGCATGTATGGATTGTGATGAGTTGTATGAGTCCCCAGTAACATGATTAAAAATAACAACAACAGCAACAAAATCCCCACCTGGGAAGAAGACTTTTTTTTTCTTTATTATGTCCATGAGGCGATGCCAAGTGTGAGCTGTATTCTAAATCTAATCATTTTTGAGGTACAGATACAGAGACAGTACAATCAAGGGGAACGAGGAAGGCACATGAATCTTACCAAGGAACTGACAAGTCTCAGGGCTCCAAAAGCTGCAAGAGCATCTCTGCCAACAGCTGTCAGAGAAAGAGACAGCCCTTCCCCAAACCTAGTGCCCAGGAATTGGGTTTTTGACCTCCTGAACTATGAGAAGACAAAATTTTGTTTTTTAAAGTCATTGCCTGCAGTATATTTGTTACAGCAGCAGTGGGAAACTAAGACAAACAGACAACACTTTCTTGAAAAACCCTCTTTCCTCTTGTTGGCCCTAAAACGTCCACACTCCCGCTTTCTAGTTTGAGGAGAATCACCAAGAATTGTCTTGTTTTAGAATATTTAAGAAGATGTTTGTGAATTAGTTGCAGACAGACCTTAAGCATATTCTTTCTTACTGCCCCACCTCCCACCCCACTGTTTTTGAAGCTGGTTTTGGTTTAGGTAAACCGAATATAACCAAAGGCTAATAACAGACACTGTTAGTTTAAACTCTGTCAGCAAACATCATGAGTCAATTGAAAATTTTGGCATCAAGTTGCTTCAGAGATGAGGCAGTCATAGGGGACTTAATCATTGTTCTGCTAATTATATACCTTTCAAGTGCAATTGCATTTGGAAACCCCAGAGCATGTAATCCAAATATCTC
>PVJH01002979.1:43798-74643 GCA_004026705.1 Nesogale talazaci
AGAGAGAGATACAGAAAGACTTTCAGCAACTGAGTCTTAATATTCTGAATCCATATATGATAGAATTTTACATCCAACAATTCATACACGTTTTATTTCACTTCATTCATTATAATCCCACCAATGTGCTATCACTTACCCCGGTTTCTCCCTTTGTTTTCTATTTCCATTCCTCCTTCTTTTCAACCCTCTGAGCTTTCTCATTGGGTAAATGCCACCCTTTGCACCTTAAAAGGTTGATTATTCTGCCCCAGGGTTAAGTTCAGTTCTCGACTTAAGGGCCATATTCTTTAAAAGATTTTATTTATTTTTACAGTTTTATTGGCACATATTCCACATATCACACAACTCAAAAGTTCAAGCATTTGGCAGTAACTTATCTGGTATCAATTTGAGGATTCGGAGTATAGGGGTGGAGTCTAGCCTGTAAATCTGGAGATAGCCAATGAGACCTGGAGATAGCATGACTTTCTCCTGAGAATTCTGGGAAATTTGCCAACATTTCCCCTGTGGAAGTGAGAGACTCACTCCTCAGTCCCTTGGAGATGCTCTTGGAGATGCTCTACTGACAAGACACAAAGCTGACTCCCTGGGCGACATCCTGGAGGAGAAGCCACATGGACTTACCTTGATGTAACCAGACCTCTGAAGCCAGAAAAGCCACAGAGAGGCCCCTGCCAGTGCTGAGATGCTTACAACACCACTGAATACACAAGGCTCAGCATCCACTGGCCTGTGATTGTCCTGGTGTCATGGCATGTGCTTTGTGAGTCTGAAGAAAACTTATGGATTGGTTTCAGACATATGGGCTAATATCGGACTTATGACCTTGGACTGGACTGGGCTGGGATGTTTTCTCAATGTTCAATTGTTCTTATATATAAATCTCTTTCTTATATACATATGAAGGTCTATGGATTTGCTTCTCTAGTCTACCCAGACGAACACAAAGCATGTCAAAAAGAAATGAACACTTATTACCCAATCAACTTTAGAACATTTTCTTTATTCATGGGTAAATCACTTTACAAACAATTGTGTAATCACAGTTAGTTCTAGTGCTCCCTCCCTTATCCCACTTACATATTTTCCTCCCCCAACCCCCTCATCTTTCCTATCTCACACCCCTTCCCTGCATCGCTTATAAACATATAAACACTTGCATCAGTTATTATCTCTATGCTTCTACTCCTTCTGTGCTTCACAAACTGGAAAACCCAACAGAAACAATAAACAACAACAAAACTGATACAAAATAAATACAAGATACAAGGATAAAATAATGATAATGTAAGTTAAAAATACAAATAATGAGCCAGAAAGAAAAGACTATCAAAAGTATTTGAAAGGCCAGGGAAAACATTTTTGTCCTGGACCAGTCAAGAAATACATGTACCTTTAACAATTTCAGGTTGGGTCAAGAGGAAGGTCATATTGCTACGAGGTACAACGCTGGAGGCACAGTGTGGGAATTGTATCTGATCTGACCTCACCACACCAGGGTGAAATGTGAAGGGCATGTAACAGAACAACAAGGGGAGCAAAGCAAGGAAGTCCCCAAGGAATACCCAAAATGGATTTTGGGGTCATGGCATGGCACCCCATCAGACTTGACTGGAAAACATTCTTAAAGGTCAACAAACAGACCTGGAACTATTTATAGGTTTTTATTTTCTGTCTTTTTTTGTTGTTGGTTTTTTTGGTTGCTCTTTTTGCTTTCTTTTGTTGTTTTGTTTTGCTCTGTCTTGTTTTTCTGATTATTATTGTCTCTGTATGTCTATATGGATAAGAGAGGTGGGATAAACAATCCAGGGGAGAAAACAATGGGACTGATGGTGGGTGGGGGGGCACTGGAGAGGCAGAAGTGGGGGAAAGGACGTAGGTGTTAACAAACCCAGGGACAAAGGAACAATAAGTGATCTAGAATCAATGGTCAGGGAATCAAAACCCCATAAGACCAACTACACCAACAACAGTAACAAACCAACCAGCAAACATATAACAAAGAACATCAAACTAAATGTAGGGAAACAAAGCCCCATAGAAAAAGAAAAGTAAAAGGTTGTCAATCACCATAAGGAGATTACAGTGTTAACATCTTCGATTTTTCCATTGACAGCACTCTGGAAACTGTTAGCCTGAGGAGTCTATGCAAGTACAGTTCCACTGTGAGGGGCCATGATCTTGAAGGTCTCATCTGTCTCTCTGACCTGTTAGACTGGTCTCTTTTAGAATTTTGAGTTTTTCAAGAAGGAATATACATATATATATATATATGTGTGTGTGTGTGTGTGTGTGTGTGTGTGTGTGTGTGTGTGTATTTGAACCACCAAGCCAGTGGGCTGCAGTCCCACACTCAACCACTATGCCACTGGGGCTCAGCCCCTAAGAAGGAATATATATATATATAATATATAATATATATATATATATATATAACTTTATTGGGGGTTCTTATAGCTACTGTAACATTCAATACATCATTTGTTTTTGTGGGCCTCACTGCCTTCTGGTGGTTGTGGGAGTCACCCAGTGCCACTCCTGAGAGCCGCCGCTGGATTTGAACCGCCAAGCCTGCAGGCCGCAGTCCCACACTCAACCACTTATGCCACTGGGGCTCAGCCCTCAGTACATCATTTATATCAAGGACATTTGCTGACACATACATTTCCAAACATTTTCCACTTGAGCCCTTGGTACAAGCTCCTCTTTAAAAAAAAAGAAAGAAAGAAAAAAAAAGCTCCCCTTTCCACTCCCCACCCCCCTTTTTTTAATGAGTCATTTTATTGGGGGCCCATACAACTCCCATCACAATCCATACCAACATCAATTGTATGCAGACCACATTTACACACCCATTGCCATCATCACTCTCAAAACATCCTCCCTCCCTCCAGACCCCCATTATCAGCTCCTTATATTACCCTTCCTCCCCCCTTCCCCTTGAACCCTTAGTAATTTACAAATTGTTGTTTTTTCATACTGTACACTGTACAATGTGTCCCGACACTCACTTCCCCATTGTCCATGTCCCATAGAGGAGGCTACTTGTAGATCTCTAAAGCTGGTTCTCCCTTTCTGTTCCTCCATCCCTCCACCCCCCTGGTATTACCACTTCTATTACTAGTCTTGATGGATCATCTATCCTAAGTTTCCCATGTTTCCAACTTCACTGTACTTCTCCTGGTCTAGCTGGATTTATGTGGTAGAATTGGGGTCATGATAGTGGGTGGGAGGCAGCATGGGAACTAGAGGAAGGTTGCATATTTCTTTGCTACTACCCTGCATCTTAACTGGCTCATCTCCTCCTTGAAACTCCTCTGCAAGAGGATGTCACCTTACCTATTTATGGGCTTTGAGTCCCCAATCTGTACTCCCCCTCATTAATAATAATATAATTTTAGCTCATTGATGCCTGACATCGGATCCCTTCACCACCTCATGATCACACAGGCTGGTATGCTTCTGTGGGCTTTATTGTTTTTGAGGTGAATGGCCGCTTGTTTACTCAAGCCTTTAAGACCCCAGACACTATATCTTTTGGTAGCCGGGGACCATCAGCTTTCTTCACCACATTAGCTTACGCACACACTTGTCCTCAGCAATCATATCAGGAAAGTGAGCATGCAATGCTATGCTTTTTAGTTCTTGAAGCCTGATATCTAATCCCTTTGACACCTCATGATTCCACGAGCTTGTGTGCTTCTTCCATATGGGCTTTGTTGCTTCAGAGCTAGATGGCTGCTTGTTTACTTTCAAGCTTTTAAGACCCCAGATGCTCCGTCTTTTGATAGCTGGGCACCATCAGCTTTCTTCACCACCTTTGCTTATGCACACATTTGTCTTCAGTGATCATGTCGGAAAGGTGAGCATCTTGGAATGCCAATTTAATAGAACAAAGTGTCCTTGAACCAAGGAGGTACTTGAGTGGAGGTCCAATGCCCATCTGTTGTCCTACTACTAACTCTATAAGTCTGCACATTAATCTCTTTCTCCATCCTTACTTATAAATATATGCCCCTATGTACATACCTGTATTTGAACCTCTATAATTGCCCATTATTCCCCAGTTCCCTAAGAAGGAATATTTTGATGTAATTAATTATAATGCTAACTCTTCTAGTCTGTATTTATTTGGGGTGAAGATGTCAGGTATTATGGTCTTAATTTAAGCTGAAGTTATTCCTTTAGGTCTAGTAGGAATACTTTATCTATCTAGCTATATCTATACCTATACCTATATATATCTTTATTGCAATCATTATACATCCCCAGCAGACTCAGAATAATCAGCGAGCCGATGAATGAATCCATTTGTGGCTGGAAGTGAGGCATTGGTCTTGGTGGCAGAAATCTTCGGTGGAGGGCTGTTTAAGTCCATCCTTGGAGGTATGTCTGTGGCTATGCGAATTAAGAAACTATGAAGTGCATAGTATCCTTTTTGGAATACCTGAGTGGTGTGAATGGTTAATGTGCTGGGCTGCCAACCCAAAGGCTGGAGTGTGAGTCCACCCAGATGTGCCTATGAAGAATTATCTGGCATTTGTTTCAGAGTTACCTTGGGAGCAACTAGTTTAATAGCTGATCTTCCCTTCGTTTCTTTCTTCCATCCCCCCCCCCCCTCCAAAAGCATTTGTACTCTCCAGGAAGGACTGAGAGCTTAGTTGTTTGAATCCAAACACTTTGCCGTGTGTTTGCTTTTGCAAAAATGCACCTAGAAAGGCTACCTTCAGGAGGAGGAGGACAGAGGTGCAAACCTTTGGGGAAGACGGTGAACATGTGAAAAATAAGAAGGAGGAGGAAGTCTGATTCTTGGGATCAGCACCTGTTGTTGTAATATTTTCTTTGCCTACTATCAGGTGTCCTAGACAGGGGGAGCAATAACAAGGTGAGGGGAGAGAAAGGATATTGAGGAAGGAGGGAGGAAGGTTGGGCAAGAGGAAGAAAGGGAATTGCATATATGAAGGCTTTAGCAGGATATTATTGTTGATTTCATCTCTTGTGATGGACTAGGTAAAGATCTATGGTGAGTTTCTTTACAAACAAAACAGATGAACTAAAATATTTCCGGATTCCCTGTCCCTCAAACCTAAAAAGTAGTCTCAGTGACTAAAAATAAAAATAAAAAGGAGGAAGGCTAAAAATATTAGACTTGGAGTTTTAATGTCAAACAAGTTCATAACAAACAAACAAAAACCAGAAAAGATTTCTGTGCCTGAGTGAAAATAGCAGAACCAGCTGCTACTGGGAAGCCATGGGGACTTGTAGCAGGAGGCATCAGTGGTGACTATATTGGATGGAAGATCAGATGGATATCTTTAAACTTGTGCTCTGCAAATATTCCTAGAGCCTTCTCATGTTTCTGGGAATGAAGAAAAATTCTGATCAGTTTTAATTTGTTGTAAAGGAATTAAGGGTGAGAGAATGGTAGATTTCCTAGAGTTTGTGGCATGAAATTCACCCTTGCTGCAGATGTAGCTGCAGGAGTCCCAAAAGGTCCAGAAGATGGATGACACGTTTGCACAACTTGAAAGCTGGTGCTTGCCTTTTGCAAAAGTTTTTAGTTGATAGAACCTAACAGACAGGAGTAGGAGGAGTGTTACTTTCTAGATGACAAAGAAATTACATTGTCATTAATATTGCAAGTCACCGCTTTGGGGAGAAAAATCCTTGTTTTATTTTAAGATTTTTAGTTGGGTTTATTCTGAGACTGGAAAACTCAAGAGAGCAGGTCTTCCAGACAAATGCATCTGCCTTGATGAAACACATTTGCAATAGCTTTCCAACAATGGCCTCACGATGACTCCCAATTCACACTGGACTTCAAAAAACATATTTTTTTAATCCTTTTTTGAAAATGGACCAGGTTTGGGGCACTAATTCACACAGCTACCACACCCACTCTTTCTGCCCAGAGAGTGAGGAGAATGAATGGGTCAATCAGCTGACATATTTCCATCCAATTTCAAGGATAGAATGTGTTCATTTTCTGACTAATGGCATGTCATTTTGCAGAAGCCTTTGGTCACAAATTAATCCTGGAATCAAAACAGATTTTCCGGGGAGCAATCTTCCATCAAGTATTGATTTTTTTACACTCATGGAGTCTGTACTCCCTAATTTAACCTGACAATGATTCTGCACAATGGCCTGGGAGCACCTTGGCAGCTGGCGGAGGGAACTTTTACTGTCTTTGCTTTCTGCAAAGTAGAAGGGGGAGAGAACACACAGGCTAGTCCAGTCCGCCACTGGGGGGCAATTATGACTTGATGCTTTACTTCTGATGATTTGGAATGGGCAGAACGCTGTCTTCTCACTTTTAAAGCAGGGCTCAGAGAGCTTTCCCTTGCCCAAACTCTGTCCAAGCCCAACACTTGTTTTTTTCACTGCCAATTTTAAACAAATCTGTAATATATCACTCAGCCATGGCTAAAGTTTTCCAGTGATGCCATCTTGCTGTGCCCACCAAGCATGAGAAAATGGGGATGAATTTTCCAGAGAGGATTTTAACTTTGAATTTCAATAAACTTTGTTGCCTTTTTTTTCCTCTTTTGCTAATTCCTCGAAAATATTTTTGGATTATTATATTTCTTGGTTCTTGTCTGATTCATGTGAACATGGTGAGCATTTTTAAAATGTGGTAGATTTTAAAAGAGCCCTTAATGAGCCGGAGATGACAGAACCCATCCTTTAAGGACCTTAGGGTTGGCAAAGTATAGGAAGAGTGAGCACATTCCATTTAAGACTGATTATGTAAACTGTGGGATACATAAACATGAGTCAATGCAGAGTGGAAATTAGGAGGAGAGACAAGATTTTCCCTTGTTGTTATGGGTGATTGGGGAAAACTTCATGGAGGAAAAGATAGTTGAGTTGGACCTAGGGGAACAATGTGTCTCACAGTTAATAAAGGCTAATTTAATGTCTATGTCATCCCTCGGGTTGTATCCTTTCACTCTATTTAGTGAATCTGTGTGCTGAGCAAATAATCCAAGAGGCTGGATTACATGAAGAAGAATGCTGCATCGGAGGAGGGTTCATGAACAATGTGTGATATGCAGATGGCACAGCCTTGCTTCCTGAAAGCAAGGAGGGCTTTCAGTACCTCCTGATCAAGGATTGTAGTCTTCAATATAAATCGTACGTCGCCGTAAGGAAAACATAAGTCTTCCCACTGGGACAAATGGGTCACATCATGATAAATGGAGAAAACATTAAAGCTGTCAAGGATTTCACCTTGCTTGCATCCACAACCAATGCCCTTGGAAGCAGCAGTCACGAGATGGAACAACTCATTGCACTGGGCACATCTGTGGAACAAAACTTCTTTAGAGTGTTGAAGAGGAAAAATGTTACTTGGAAGACGAATGTGCCCCAGACCCCAGTCATTTTAATTTTTGACCTTTTTATTGATATATCTAATTCACATATACAAATCAATGGCTCGCTTATATAAAAAAGAGTTGCATAATCTATAATCAATTTTGGAATCTTTTCTACATGCTTATATCTTCTCTATTAGTATTTCCAGTCTCCTCAACTTCCCTCTGTTGTAACCCCAAGAAACTATTGACCTAGTTGTTGTCTCTACAGGCTTACCTATCCTGGATTTCACATAAAGAAAATCATACAAAAAGAAGGGGAAAAAAGAAGGAAGGGCAGCAACAATAAAATACAACACAGAAAGATCTCATTCCAAATGAAAGCACAAAGTTATAAAAACAGGACAAGTTAAAATGGTCAAAAGATTAGGTCCGGTAGTTTAAATTACCTTATAGATGCATGAAAGTGGGGCACTGAATAAGGAAGGCTGAAGAAGAATCGGTGCACTTGAATTATGGTGTTGGTGGAGAATGTTGAAAGTGCCATGGACTGTCAGAAGAACAAACAAATAAATCTAGGTTAAAAAAGTAGAGTCAGAGTATGTCTTAGAATGGAGGATGAGGAGACTTCATCTCACATGTTTTGGACATGTTATCAGGAGAGACCAGTCCCAGACATAATGCTTGGTAAAGTAGATAGAAAATCCTCAACACAGTGGCTGAAAGAAGGGTTCAAATTCTGAGTCATCACTGACTTGACAGCACTTAACAACAACAACAATAACAAACAACAGCAACAACAACAACAACAACAACATATCCTCTTTATTTTCTAGGGCACCTGGCAAGTGGATTCTACATGTCATCTCTTTTTCATCTTTTTGATGAGGGAAGAAGTTCCATTTTGTCTTATAAGGTTAGCTAAATAGATGACACCCAAGAGTGGGCAGTGGGATTAACAGGAGTAGTTCAGTCACATGTAACACGGACAAAGAGAAGAGGACACCATGCCATGTAGGTATAAATGGCTACTGGAAACAGAGTGGGAAAAAAAAGGTTGTGAACCATCAGCTTTGTAGTAGCAAGATGAGATAACTGTTAGTTCCTGTTGGAGCAAATGATTAGATTGAATAATTCCTTGGGCTGGCAGGCAACTGAAGTCTGCTACTCATGAATAAACAAGCACTGTTCCTGGTACCCTTGATAAGGAGAGTTGTTGGCCATGGGGCATTATTCATTTGGGATGCTAAATTCTACAAGAGACCAAGGGGGTACAAAATACTGAACCTTAATTTGAGATGTTATACTACAGTGAACTGGGACCATGTGACCAGTTCTGGCATATGGACTAAGAGTGGAAGGGACATGTGTCACTTTAAAGTGGTGACAATTGAAAGTCAGTGTCCTTCCATCTATTCTCTTCCTTTGCCATAGTAACTGGATAGAGAAAAGCCCTTGCTCTCTAAATTCAAAGTCCAAATTGGATTTTGTGTGAGCAAAATATAAGCTTTTATGGTACAAAACCACCAAGCATTCTGAGTTGATTTGATATTACTGTGTAGGCTAACCAAAATAATACAGATGAATAAGATTAATTGAGAAATGATTTCAAAATTCAGAGTTATGCAACATCGGACCCAGGACCACTGAGCTTATAAACACTAAGTGCTTAAGCAGATCACAGAAAGCAGTGGCAGGTTTTAAGTGAAGCAGAATTATTTTGTGAAACTTACTGAGAAATTGTTTGGGAAGAGGACATGTACATTTATTACAGATGGAAAATGGAATCAATAAAGTGACTGAATAATGCATTAAGCAGTCTTAGTGAGTCCCTGACCCACGGGTATTCTAATAGACTGTTGTGGCTAGGAAGTCATATCCTCTGGGTTCAGTTTCTTCAACTTAAATAGGAACAAAATTATCACTCACGCAGCATCTTAGCCAGAAAGTACAGAGATAAGTAGAAGTAGAGCTCTGGCCCTCGAAGAACTTGCAAATAGCTGCATGGATGCAAAGGAAGAAGCAGGAGGGAGCAATCAGCGGGGAGGTGAGTAGGTCAGAAAAGTAGGTCAAAGAAGACTTTCTAAAACTCTAAAGAGCTGGATAGTGGGATGTGAGAGCTTTAAATTAGTGGAGAGAAGATACATGGATGGTTTCAGTGGAGAGTGATTGACCTGAGACTAAATGACCTCACTTGCTGATGCATAGAACTCTTGGAGGGTTTTGTGCGAAAGCAATGCCAAACATCCTCATCAAAAGGCAAGGGCTAGACCGAAGGGTGGGAAGCTGGGAATCTGTCTTTCTGTTAGTGCTTTCCCAATATTAGATGTTACATATTGTCATGCAGATGTCAGGAAACATGGACATGTAGTAGGTTTGAACCTCCTTGGTCATCACTCATACCCATGGCTATGCTGCATTTTTAAGAGTGACTGTCTTGCTTCCCAGACTTGAATTTTTTTCTAAATCCTTCATTGGTTGTGCACCAGGTTGTTACTTTCTGTAACATTATTCCATTAGACTGAATTGCAACTAAAAAAGCCTAGAGATGACCTAACCAAGAAATTATATTCTCTCTTGTTGCTTTGACTCCCAAGAGTACAAGCAGTGATTTATTCATGTGTCAGATGATAATTAAATTAATCAGATAATTCTTGTACTGTTCCCAATATAATATTGGCATATTACAGACTCTTTCTTAATCATTGATAACATTATTACCAAATTATTGCTTTCCTTATTAAATCAGAAGGCATCAGTGATGGTGAAAAATGAAAATTGACTGTCTATTACACTATTAGCATCTTTACTTACTCTAAGGAGCCCTGGTAGCACAGTGGTTAAGCACTGGG
Source organism: Nesogale talazaci (assembly GCA_004026705.1). Taxonomy (NCBI): domain Eukaryota; kingdom Metazoa; phylum Chordata; class Mammalia; order Afrosoricida; family Tenrecidae; genus Nesogale; species Nesogale talazaci. The sequence goes on from PVJH01002979.1 coordinate 53,973, forward strand.
CTGCTAACTCTAAGGTCAGTGGTTTGAACCCGCTGTGTCTGCTCTGCAGAAGAACAATGTGTCACTCTGCTTCCATAAAGATTACTGCCTTGTAAATCTTGGAACTAAACCCACTATGGTCAAGTTAATTTCAACTCCTGGCAACTCTATGGGATAAGAATAGCTTTCCAAGATGGCAAACATTTATGGAAGCAGGCTGATACATCTTTCTCCATCGGAGCCAGCTAGTAGGTTGAAGCAGCAGGTATTTTGGCTAGTAGCCAAGCACTTTAACCTGCATCCTGAGGGCTTACTTTGAAACTCTATAGGATAGTTCTATCTTGTCCTTTAGGGCTGCTGAGTTGATGTTGACGTGATGGTGGCAGATTATTTTCCTTATTAGAGACCTGAAATTCTGAGCCATTGAGAGCAAAGACGTTGCTAATATTTAAGGCTTTTAAAGAATTCATTCTCTTTGCATTTATCATTCCTCTATCGTCAAGTGAGAAAACGTTTTCATCCTCCACAAATGAGCAATGCATGCACCTACTGGTGTTTACCAATTTTTAAGAATGTGAAAAAAAGAATTCCTATTTTAGAAATATTTGTAAATCCCTAACTTACTGTATCAGTACCTTTGGAATAGAAGATTGTCCAGCTCTTTCACTTCTGTTTTGTTTTATTATGGAAAAAAATCTCAAATTACTGTTCCTCATCTTATTTTTTAAAAGTTCTTTTCAGTACTGAAATGTTCACTTAAGAAAAATAGAGCACATGGCATTTGAACAAGTGTCCAGTGGGAAATGAGTTTTGAGGAAGGAAGGCTATAAGTTGTAACAAATGATCATATAAAATCCCTTGCGTTTGAAGCGTGATTGAAACAGCACATTTCAACAATTTTACACGGATATTGTCTTCTGAATGAATGATTATTATTTTTCTTTCCTGTGAATTAAAGCAAACTTCTGCTCAGATGAAAGGGTGCTGCCTCTATTCCTCCTCCCCCCACCCAAGTGTCTGCACATTAGTGAAATGCTTTAAGGGTCTTCCCCATGCAGGGTTACAAAGTACTCTATTAGATGCAAGTGCGAGAGATAAATAGCACTTTTCATAACTGTAAATTTCAAACTTTCCCTCTTTAAAAAAACATATCAGTGATCCTAGTGCACATCAAAATATTTAGATCTGAGAGAAAGTCTCTTTCTGATTCTTGAGTGATGGTAGTATTTTATTCTATTTGTGGTTTGAGCCACATTTTAGAGCCAGTCTTCAAACCAGCTTCAATTCAGATTATTCCTCTGAGCCTAACAGGTGGAGAACTTTCCAGGGAGGTAAATACTGCTTATGATGATTTTATGCCTTTTCCCCTGACTCTTAGGTATAAGTGATTGTTGGAGAACACAAAAGACGTGTTATCTTCATGAAGACCTCAACTTCAAGAAATTCTGCCAGTTAATCAAATTCTAGTAGATTGATTCTCACTCATGGTGACTCCTCATGTGTTTCAAAGTTGAACTGTGTTCCGTAGGGTTTTCCTTTTTTTTTCTGTGGATATAAGGGAAAGGTTTATATACAAGAGGAATGGAACATTGAGAAAGCATCCCAACCCAGTCCAGTCCAAGGTCATAAATCCAACATTAGCCCATATGTACGATACCAGTCTATAAAGTCTCCCTCTGACTCACGAAGCATGTGCAGTCGAAGCATCCTGATGCTGGCAGGGGTCTCCCCATGACTCCTCGCTTCTAGGGCTCAGGGTTCATCAACAGCATCCAGTGGTGGTAGAAGCAACTCACTGCTGGCAGGGGTCTCCATGTGGTTTCTTCAGATTCAGAGGACTGGTTCCATCAGGGTAAGGCCGTGTGGCTCTTCCTCCAGCTCCTCCAACTCCTCAGGCACTACCATCTTGTCTTGTCGTTAGTTCGTCATCTCTCCCAGATACTCCCAGAGACTGAGAGTCAAGTCTTTCTTCTCCAATTGGGAAATACCACGAGACTTCCCAGAATTCTCAGGAGAAAGTCATGCCCACACAGAGCCCTCATCAGCTACTCATTGACTATCTCCAGATTAACAGGTCAGACTCCCCTCCAACATCCCAATCATGAAATCGACATCACTAATATATGACCCCCTGTCAATTCACACTTTCACATAACTCTGTAACCATATGTAACTTTCAAATAAACAATAACATCATATCTATACCTAACAGGATAAAACTAAAATGCGGACTGAGCCCTGGTGGCGTAAGTGGTTGAGTGCGGGACTGTGGCTTGTGGGCTTGGTGGTTCAAATCCAGTAGTGGCTCTCAGAAGCAGCACTGGGTAATGCCCATGACCACCAGAGGCAGTGATGTCCCCCCACCAAAAAAAAAACAAACAAAACTAAAATGCATACTGTGTTAGACCAGGTAGAATAGAAGAATAAATTTCAAAGACATGCATATTGATATAAGGAAAGGGTTTATATATAAAAGGAATGGGACATGAAGAAAGCACCCCAGTCCCGTTCAGTCCAAAGTCATAAGTCTGATATTAACCCATATGCCTGAAATCAGTCTATAAAGTCTTCTTCTGACTTACGAAGTCACAGGTCAGAGGGTGCAGAATCCCGGTGCTGGCAGGGCACCTCGCCTCCAGGGCTCAGGGTCCATCAACAGCAGAAGCAACTCATCACTGGCAGAGGTCTCCATCTGGCCGCCCCAGCTTCAGAGGTCTGGCTCCATCAGGGCAAAGTTGTGTGGTCTCTCCGCCGGCTCCTCCAGCTTCTCGAACGCTGCCAGCATGTCTTGTCTGTGATTAATCGTCTCTGAGACTAACTCCCAACTACTGAGGAAGATAGCTTCTCATCTTCACGAGGGAAATATCATGAGATTTCCCAGAAGTCTTAGGAGAAAGCCATGCCCACATAGAGGCCTCATTGGCTACTCACTGGCTATCTCCAGATTAACAGGCTAGACTCCACCCCTACATTTCAGTCATAAAATTAACATAAGCACATGACTGCCACACATACAATTCAACATGTGTCACCATCATTTAAAAATAACATTCTATAAGTGAATAAAACAAAAGATATCCTGTGCCTTACAATTGCAGTTACATAATATCTATACCTTGATCCTATAATCCTATGAATATATATTCCCTCACTTATGAGAGTTTGTAAACCAACCACTTCATGCCTTTATCACCCTAATTTGGGGTATCCAACTTTCATATTGCCCACTTACATCAACCCAGTGCTCTGAGGAAAGAATCATATCTTTCAACATGAAGAATCTTCATTCCAGTTGGAACTTTGCGAATTGAGCATCCATTAGCAAAGTCAAGTCAGGACAGGCCATTCATAAAGTCAGCAGCAATATGCACGAGTACACAGGCTCAAATTGCTTCTCTTCCTCTGTTTGGGTTCTTGTTAACTCAATGTGGGCTGTCTCACTTAGCCATAGGGTTTTCAATGGCCATTTTTCAGAAGTAGATCACTGGTTCTTTCTTTTGAGGTGCTTGTGGGTGATCTCAAACTGCTAACCCCACTCCAAACAGACTACACCAAGGATCCCCAAGAAAATTTTAAAACCTCCTCAAAACTCAGATGTTTCCAAGGCCTAAATATAATTGAATTTTGACTACTGAAGAAGGCCAAACAAATTGACATTCTGGATGAAGATGGGTGAACAATTAAATACAGCCCTGTTGTCACAGAAATGAAGAGTTCCAGTACAGACAGTGGATTGTAGAACCATAAAAACTTTAAGCACACCAACATATAGAATTTATTTGCACAGTATAGAAATGGGAGTGTGGAGGAAGAATAAAAAATTTGTGTTTTATATTTAGCCCTCACCTGATTTGGTTATTTTATTTGGTTGGTTTATTTATTGTATGAATTGACCATAACCTTAACACATAGGTTTTTCTTTTCAAGCAGAATCAGGGTTTATCTGCTCACATTTATGGAAAAGTTTCACTATGTTCACAAAATCATAGGGAAGGGCCTTTTGAAATAATGAGATTTAAATTCCCTCATCAAGCATACATAGTTGCACAATGGGGGATAACACTTAAGAACATTCCACCAAGGTCTAGATTTGTATTTAACTGTGCAGTCATGACTTACTGGAACAATAAGAGATGTGAAGACACCTTTTAAGAAAACAAAACAGGCAAGTCCTACAGATCTAGTTTTATGTCTATCAATATGTGTAAAGCCCTATAGAAATTGCATGGTAACACTAAGCAATTGTCATGCCCCTAAGAGTTTTGCATCTTAATGTGGGGATTTCAAGTCTTTTCTTATCAAATGAAGTTTTCCTAACAAAATTTGGTGGACTTGAGCAAAATGTCTGATGTGCAAGGGGAAACAAGATTTTCAAACATTAGAAAGCAAATCATCATTGTGGATTTAATTGCCATTGACAGAAAGAGACCATTGGGTTGGAAAATAATCATTGTTCAGCCAAAAAGCATTATGTAATTTAAAATTAAGGAAAAAATTCTATTAAGTGAAAACAGCTGGAAAATGGAAGCTAATAAAGACAATATTTAATTCCAATGATTTGCTTTATTTCTTATTTTATTTTTGGTCAGTGAACTTCTTCACTACCAATGTGACATGTGTGACTAGGTTTTATATGTCTAGGCCAGACATAAACTGATATTTATTGATAAATGTCAGTCTTGAGAAAAAAAATATAATGAGCCCACTGCTTTTAAGCATATTGCATTTCCATACCAATCCAAGGTTTTCTCCCAGGGTTTCAGAAGAACTAGATTCATCTTACCTTACAGCCAGTTGAACCATTCAATGGGAGAATGTTTTGATCAAATAGTTCACTTGCAAATAGAGGCAGAAAAGATCACACCAAGTGGGACTTCTTTCCCTTTTTCAGTTGGACATCTGCTCAGGACACGGCCAACTCTCCCTCCCAAACTGGCCACGGTGCTTTGGCTTTGTGTACATGGACACTGAAATTTCTTTGGTTTTTCTTTCTTTTCACATTACTAGTTTTGTAAGCATCTTTTTCAAAGTCCAGTTCACTGTTCATTTCATTGACCAACCACTCTTGCTCAGCTTTCAATCCTGATCCTGGGCGACCATAGAGGAGTAAGCCTTTTTCCAGTGGATCATGCAGTAAAAAAAATCATCATGAAACACTGATAGAGGTACAGTATGGATTTGAATGAGTCTTTTTTTCTTTCCTCAGAGACTGTACTGAAGCCTGGTCACATCGGTTATGTCCATGTTCATGAATCTAAATGAGGCTCTGAACTGCTGTGATTTGCCTTGGTTGAAATGGTCGAAGTGTGTTGAATTGTGTTGAAATGGTCCCAGAGTATGTGCTGAAATCCTAACCACAGCACTGTAAAATGCTTGGATTTCTTTCGATATTCCCATGAATGAGTCCTAAGTCTAATCACTTCTGAGTTCAAAAAGAGCAGAATAGGCAAGAAACACGGAGCAAGAGGAAGACAGACAAGGGTGGCCCATATGCTAAGGATTGCTAGCAGTTACTAGAGGCTGAAATAGACAGGAAAGGACTTCTCTCTAGAGCTACATATCAAAGTCAGACATTTCATCTCCTAAATTGTGAGAAAAAAAAATCCCGTTCTTTAAAGCCATATATTTTGTGATATTTCTGTTACAGTCCTACTCGGTAGTGAAGACATTCCAAATCCATAGTCACTGAGTCTATTCGGACTCAAAGCAGTTCTACATAGGCTTCTGAGGTTATAAGTCTGGGAAGAAGTAGTTAGCTTAATCTCTCCTCCTTGGAGTGGCTGGTGGGTTTGAATCACCATCTTTGTGGTTGTCAGGCCAATTCTTACCCCAAAATGTCACCAGATGTCTTTCACTAAGACATGGACCATTCCTAGTTTGGCTATTACGTTTCTTTTCCTCAAATCCCTTTTCTCTGGGAGACATCAAGTCATCATAGAGTTAGGACATTTTAGGACACTCATTGATTCATCTATTCAGTAGCTTTTCATCTTGCTTTTACTAGGTACTACACATTTATTTCTGACATGGGAAAAAGAGAGATGATAGAGACCCAATCTTTACTCTGAAAAGAAATTATTTTTGAAGGAAGACACTGGTTCCATAGAATGAGTTTAGGTTTGCTTTCCAAGTTTCCTGAAGAAAAGGCCCTGAGTTCACCACTCAAGATCGTTGCTCCTTCCCATAAAGAACCACACCCCAGGGATGTGCCAGCATGTTCTGTCTCTCTCATTTCTGCCACTGGTGGTGCTGTAGGTTAGGCAGTTCAGCAGAACAACCAGCAATCAAACTCTTCAGCTCCTGAGATAAGGCTGCCTGCTCCTATCAAGGTTCACAACCTTGAAAACCCTATATAAAGCCACTGTGAGTTAGACTATGAGAGTGAGTTTTAGTTTTTCTGAGTAATGTGAGTTGAGAATTTAAATTTAGCTATTTGAAAACAAGATAGGAATTTATGAACATGTATACCCCACAAATTGTGTTTCTCTGTAAAACAGGAGACAAATTCACTGCTTAGAGCCTAAGCTATTCTAGTTCTAACTCTTTTCTCATTAGACCCACCAGCCTCTCATACAGCTCCTGTCCATGTTAGGAGGTATGAAGAATGTCTTTCATGTGCACAGAGACACATCCACTGCAAGGTGCCAGGGCTTCCATAGCGTCTGTTGGCCACCATGATTGAGTAGTTGCTGCTGTCTGCCCAGGCTCACAGGTCATTCTTTTGACCTCTAGATGGTTTTTCTGGGCTGCCCACTGCTGTGTTGTTTTTTTTTTTAAATATATACACAGGAGCCACCTGTTGTTGGTCCTGTTGAGTGTTTTTTGTTGACATAGTCCAAAATTATGCTACCCAGGTCTTGGTCTGTTTCAATATTAACAGAAGCAGATCTTAATTTTTTAACTTACTCTTCTCTTTTCTCTTGGATGTAGATAGGCAACCAAACTCTGACTTAGGCATATGTTTGAATAATAGCCCCTTGGCTGTTCTCAGAAGCTCTCCTCTGCACCAATGACTAAGGCTCTGCCACTATCATGTGTCTGACAAAAATTCTTGGTTGATGAGATTTCCAGACTCCATCAATTTTCCCATTATACAGTATAAAGTGCCGCTTCAAAAGAACCTCTCTAATTAGCTCCCCCTTATCTAGAGTAGCCAGAACACGTTAGCAGGAAGGTAAGATGTAAGTTAAATTCCACGATAGGTAAAATTTGGAACAGCTACCCAGAAGATTGCAAATCTATCAGAGCAGGGGATGTTATAAGATTGCCGAGTTCTTCTCATTGCTCCATGGAGAACGGAGACTTTCAATTGAAAGGGCATCATCCAATATGTGTATGCAATCTCCTCAGCAATGCGGGGCAACCGAGGAAGAAAAGAGAGGTTTGAATTGAATCAGAGTTGGGGATAAGCAGGGCTGGCTGGGCATCGCAATATTGAGTGTAAGGGGCTTGAGAAAGCTTGTAAAATTGTTGTTGGAGTGATTGATTTTCAAGCTCAGTTGGGTGGGGCAGAGAAGGCAGGGAAGTCTGAGTTGAAAGAATCACTTTTTTATTTTAGTATTTATTGATTGACACTGTAGCATATAGGCACAGGGGTAAATTGCGGGGAAATTGTCCTTGAGAAGCTGGAGAGGTAGAAAAGTACTTAATGTAGAGTGCTAAGTGATGCAATAATCTAGGGAGCTGCAGGAGTACAAAGGCACATCTTACTTTTTCTTGGAAATAACATGGAGACCTTGTAAGCAAGGAGCTGGGCAAGAGGAGGGAGAAAAAAAAGGTGCTCCCAGTCAGGGCGACCAGCTTAGACAAGGCTGATTATTAAACAGCAAGAGAAAATCAAGATGAGCCCAATATGATGGGGCGCTAGAATACTGTGGGGTGAAGCTGCAGAGGTAGTCAGGAACCATACCAAGAAAACTATGGGATCTGATAAGATACTTTCAGGAATAGTTACCCCTCACGGTCTCACCACCTCCCATTCTGACTACCACTAAACTGCCTGATCACCAAAGGAACCCCAGAATCCAAATCTGGGTAATATATTCTGTCTTTCTCCAAAGATCCCTAAGGACCGTAGCTCAGCAACATACTAGCATAGATGTTAGAGAGATGGATGAATTGGAATGAACAGAGAGAAGGGAGTGAAAAGAGAAAAAGAGAAAGAGTTAAACACATATACACGCAATAAGACAGATGTACACTTACCGATGGAGATAGAAACAGAGAGATGAATTATGTAATTGTCAGGCTTCTCAACAGATCTCTAGTTTCTGGATCCTAGCACATGTATTAGTTCTTGGGAGACAGATGTACACTTACTGATGGAGACAGAAACAGAGAGATGAATCATGTAATTGTCAGGCTTCTCAACAGATCTCTAGTTCCTGGATCCTAGCACATGTATTGGTTCTTGGGATTGGAACAATTCCCTTGGCCCTTTTAGTGAATGCTTGCCTTTCGTATTTAATTTAGCTTAAGTGGATTTGTTTCTTTGCAACCCATTCGCTGCCATCAAGTTGATTATGACTCACAGCAACCTAGTAGGACAGGGCAGGAAAGCCCCTGTGAGCTGCTGAGCCTTTAGCTTTGTACAGAAATAGAAAGCCCAGTCTTGCTCCCATGAAGAAACTGTTTTGAACTGCTGACCTTTTGGTTAAAAGCCCAATTTATCACCACCATGGCACCAGGGCAGCACTGAGATCCAATGACACAGTCTGCTGCAAACATCCTCTGTAAACTGTTGAGAAATAAAAATGCTACTGTGGGAAGTAGGATGTGCTTGATTCCAGCGATGGTATTTTTGATCTCAGAAAGTTGATACATCAGAGAAGGAAGATCGAAGAAGAATCTATGCATTCGAATTTGGCGTTGGTGAAGAATATTGCAAGGGCCATGGACTGCCAACAGAATGAATAGATTTGTCTGGGAAGAAGTCTTCCCAGTATTCCTTTGGGGCAATCATGGTGAAAGTTCATCTCACATACTTTGGACATGGGACCAGCTAGAACCAATTCTTGGAAAAAGACATCCTGGTTGGTAGAGAGACAGTGAGAAAGAGAAAGACCTCGACGAGATGGGTTAAAACAGTGGCTGCAAAAATGAGTTCAAACCGAAGGATAATTTGAGGATGCTGCCAGACGAGGAAGCGTTTTGCTTGGTTGCACATAAGGTGGCTATGATTTGGAACATGCTCTATGGCACGTGACAACAACAACAACAACAATGGGAAGTTTAAACAAAGGTGTGATGAGAAAGACAACGCATCATAAAGAAAAACAAGACAAGGAGAAGGGCACAGGAGCCAGGGACAACAAAAGCAGATTCTTTTACACAAGCAATCTTGCACTATGGGTAACAATAAACAATCTACGAGGGAATACACAGGCAGACTGTCAAGACGAACAGGCATTCTAAAAGGACAACATTCAATAGTCATTTAGAGGCTTTTGCATTGAACACATGATAGCATTATTTATTACTGGCCTCTGGTATTAAAATTTTTTCCCACATCTGGGAACTTTATATGACAGATTAAAGGAAATGACTGGTTCTTCATTACACATCATTGGAGAACCTTTGGGTTGAGTAGTGGTAATTTGGGAGGGGGTCCTTGTGATGATTGTTAGTGGCAAAGAGCAGACACCTATCTGAATTCATTTAAACGGAAGAGGAATTTACTAGAAGGCTCAGAGGTAACTCAGAGAATCAATGGGAAGGATGTAGAACCACGTTAAAGTTAAGGTAGGATTCAAGGAGGCTGGAATCCAAACAGCAGACTCAAGGCCAAGTCATAGGACTTTCTGGTTGACCTGGCACCTCTCACGTCACTGACTCTTCACATCCTTATTGCAGTGTGTGGATCTGCTGCTATCAAAGTTGTTAGTAGTTTATGCACCTCCAAGTTACCCCAAAGAAGGCCTGGCGATGTAGTGGGTTACACTTTGGGTTGGTAAGACCATTCGTTGGAACCCACCCACCCCCTTTTAGGAGAAAGATGAGATTTTTTGCTCTCAGAGGGATTGCACAGCTTAGCCATCCACAGGAGCAGTTTTGACCTTGTTCGAGCACAGTGGTTCTCAACCTTGCTAAAGCCGTGACTCTTTCATACAGTCCCTCATGTGGTGGCGACCCTCCAACCATAAAGTTAGTGTCGTTGCTAATCCATCACTGTCATTTTGCTACTGTTAGGAATCAAGTGACCCCTGTGAAAGGGTTGCTTGACCCCCAAAGCGGTCGAGTCCCAGAGGTTGAGAGCCAATGTTCTAAAGGATCACTATGAATCCGAATCCTCTTGGCAGCTGTGAGGGGTGACCCCAGACAGCTTCAAAGTCCCAGTGCGGACTATGTGAGTCTGTGTCAGGCATCCACACCTAGACTTTCCAGGGAATGGGAAGAGGAAGTAACTGGTCCACTGGCTCGCTGAAATTTGGACTCTGCCTCCACCAAGGTTCCTGAAGAGAGAGAAGAAAATTGTAATAGAGCAGGATGAATCTGGATATGCAAATGACTCACATCCTTGACTGCTAAGTTGAAGGTTGAAAAGGTTTGATTGCCCCAGAACAATCGGTGGCTCCATTCAGCAAATGCAGTCATTACAAACCCTCTGGAGCACATGGAATGCCATGAGCTGGAAGCTTGAAGGCAAGTGTAGCAAGAAAGGAGAAATATCTACTACAGAGATTGGATATGGATTTTCTGTTTAGCACCCTGGTAGTTTAGAAGAGGTGGCTAGAGATATAGGGGTGTTAGAAGGTTTTCCTCTTCATTCATATTCTGCCACTAACACTCTGGGAACCTTAGGATTCACTCAACCTCTCTAAGCCTCAATTTCTTTATCTACAAAATCACTGACTTCCAGAGTCAATACATTTTCAAAGGAAAATTTTGGATGAACACTTTCAGCTAGCCAAGTTTTTGTTTTTCCAAGTTAAGATAGTATAGAAAACAACTACTAGCACTGTCATTGTTGAAAATGAAATATGTATGTATTAGTGACAAAAATTAGGAAAGGTGATGTCTTGAATACAAATTGTTTAATTCTTTAAATTCAATTGACTTTTAGCAATTACTGTGTTGATATGTTTCTTCTTTTTCACTTGACTTGAACCAGTGAACATGCCATCATAATCTAGTATCGAACCATGAGGAGTCATTAGGAATTATCAGTCTTAATGGTTTTTAAGATCTTTCCCAATAAATTCTTTGAGTTTCACAGAGCTGGGGAGGAGGACTTCTATGCAGATTTTCGGTTGGCATTCCAAATTTTTCCTTCTGATACCGGGGCAAATCTTGTTTTGATGACCTTCAATGTAAAGTATAGTCTAGCTTTTAATGTGCATTTAAAAAACTCTTGCGTGGCAAAAGGAAGTCTTTGGGATAGGGAACATCTACCTCTTTGTGTGGCTTAATGTAACTGTCATAGAGGTGCCCAGAGACCTTGGCAGTGAGTGCATTTCTATAAATCTTAAAAATCAATCCACTAATCAATACATAGGGAGGGCTGGTCGACATGCCCACTTAGAGGTCTAAATGGTTGGCCAGCTTGGCCTTTCTCATTACTGAGGAGACATTGATAAACCGAGGATGTGCAGGAGAGCATAAAGATGCCCCTTGTTTCTCTCTCCTTCATATTCTCTTCAAATGTAGAAATCTTGAAGGCAGCTGAGTTTGAGGAAGTTGAATATGTACATTTTGAAGGGAAGGACTAATGGATGCATGTATAAAGTCTGATGCATAGTAACAAGGAAAAGGACACATTATTGACTAAGGTTAAAAGTATATAGCAAAGAATAATGGGCCTCATCACAATCAGAGCAACTTTTTAGTGATAAGGATTCAACTTTCTAACAATGAGGCTTGGGGAGAGGTTTGTAGAGAGAGGCCATTCTGTGGTGTTCAGAGCCAAGCAGATGTAAAAATGAAAGGGTTTAGTGTGGCGAACAGTACTGCCTTCACCAGGGGCTTTCTATGGCCCTGGAGATTTGCCTTTTCAGCCCTAAGATCTATAATTCTGTTTTCCTTTGTAGATTTTGTGTTGACTCATTTTGATTCTTCCATTTCTTCCCTCCCCTTGCCCTCCTGTGCCTGTGGTTGTCTCTTTTTAAAATTTTATCTTGTGAGTCCAGTTTGCTTCCCTCTTTGTGCTGATCCTTTTAGTACCTTGAATGCATGCCCATCTTATTCATTCTGAAGTTTTTTTCTCTTGCAACTCTCTCTTGCTGACTTGGATGCTAGGCTATTTGAACACAATAACTACCATTTAAAAGAAATCTTTCTCATGCTTGCTTCCTTCCCCCTCCTTTTCCCCAACTTATCTATTATTACTTCTTCACAAAGTTCTTGAGTGAGAAGAGTTGGTCATTCTTAATTGTCTTTGTATGTCGTGGGAAGCTTGCTATGAGTGTGACAGTGTTTTCGTTACCCAGTGCTGCTATAACAGAAATACCACCCTTAGATAGCTTGAAACAAACCAAACTTTAGTCTTTTACAATTTGCTGTTGTTATTAAGTGCCTTTAAATTGGTTGTGCGTCATAGCGACCCTATGTACAACACATGGACACACTGTCTGCTTCTGAGTCATCTTCTTAATTGTCTTTATGTTTGAGCTCATTCATTCAGCCACGGTGTCAATCCATTTTGTGGGGAGGCTTCCTCTTTTGCACTGTCCCTCTACTTTCTAGCATGATGTCCTTCTTCAGGGACTGGTCTCTCCTGACCTGTTCAAAGTCTGTGAGATGAAGTTTTGCCATCCTTGCCTCTAAGGAGCATTATGAATATGCTTCTTCTGCAAAAAGCTTTTGTTCTTTAGGAGACTGGAAGTCCAAATTTACCTTACCAGCTCTATAGGAAGGCTTTGTTTCTGTAAGCTCACATTAAAAAAATATTATTAATCATTTTATTGGGAGTTCTACAGCTATCATGTCATTCCCTAGTTGGAGTTGATTCAATGGCTAAGCATTGGCTGTGGATTAAAGAGCATGCAATGTCCAGTATAATTGCTGCCCTGTCAGTGTGATGACTCATATGCATCAGTCTCACTGTGCTCCACAGGTATTCCATGACTGTGACCTTTTGGACACTGATCCATGAGAACTGTATTCCAAGGTGCCTTTCTTTTGCTTAGAAGTCAAGTGCATTAGCTTTTTGTACCACCCAGAGGTTCTAAAAGGAGAGTAGATTATAGGTCAAAGGAGTGGTTTGCGGGTGGTGGTGGTGCAGATAGCAATTTTTTTTAAATCAATGATACATATTTTATTTTTTTGTACAAAATCATTGTTAGACACCAAACCATGGATTGAAGAGCTTCAGAATACAACATGCAGACTCAATATCTACCTCTGACTTACACACATGATGCTTAACATGCAAAAATATGGTGCTCGCTTCGGCAGCACATATACTAAAATGCAAAAATATGTTAGTCTGTATGTATCTAGGAATACATTATATGTTAAATACAGATTGCGGCAGATTTGTTTCAGAAGTTATCTTAGCCAAAAGACAATAGAGTTTTATCTTTAAAATATTAAAAGGAAAACAATGTAAAGTCATAATTTGATTATAGAAAAATACCTTTGAATGTCAACTAAACACCATACAAACAAGAATGAAAAATTTCCTTTCTAGCAGCAAACAAAAATCATTATAGAGAATTCATGATGTTAAAAAATTCAGGCCAATTTATTGTTTATTAAATACATCTAGTTTTTCCATTTTATGTATGTAGGCAAGTGCAATGTAAAATTATAATTAGAAGGAGATTTAGTGATCTTGGCACAAGAAAAGAGTGCTAACACAATAGAAGATTTAGTGCCAGTAGTATTGAGTAGTTTCCTGTATTCATTACTTTAAAGTTTTCAGTTGCAATTAGCATGCTGGGAATTAGCATGCTGTATATACTCAAGTATAAGCTGAATCGCTTAATTTTACCACAAAATATGCATAAATAATGTGCTGAAAAACTCATGAGTATATACATGAGTATATACAGTACATTTGTTTTCACAATTGATCGTTCACTATATTTGAAATTGCATACATTTCCATAGCTAGTTTTTCTACTTTCCAACCTGATTTGTACATTGCTAATTTTTTTCTCCTCATATTTGTATGACACTTTTTTGGATATACCACTATATATATGTATATATATATTCACATATGTATCCTGACTTAGGATTTTCATTTCTTTAGTTTGGCCCTGAGTTTATCAATTCTATTGCTTATTTTGACTTTAAACTTTACTCTCACTGTTGAATTTAGTTTCCCTTACTTCTAAAACTTATGTTGCCTTTCAGGGATTCCTTGAGCAATTATTTTTAGCAATTGTTCTATTTAATCCCTAAGTAATGATATAGTTGCTATTGTTTTAGGTGTACCGAATAAAATTATTATGAAATTATTATGTCCTTCAAGACTACAAACTCTATACAGTAAATTTCTGTATCATGACCCTGATTTCACTTCTACTTACTTCTTGGTTTTGATATTATTATTTTTTGTTTTGTTTTTTAATGAATAATTTTATTGGGGGCTCATATAACTCCCATCACAGTCCATACATACATCAATTGTATGCAGGTCACATTTACACACTTATGCCATTTTCACTCTCAAAACATCCTCCCTCCATCCAGACCCTCAGTATCAGCTCCCTATATTTTCCTTCCTCCCCCCTCCCTCATGAATCCTTAGTAATTTACAAATTGTTATTATTTTCATACTGTACACTATCCAATGTGTCCCAATACTCACTACCCTGTTGCCCGTGTCCCAGAGAGGAGGCTATGTGTAGATCCCTGAAGTTGGTTCTTCTTTTCTATTCCACCATCCCTCCACCCTCCTGGTATTACCACTCCTTGAGGGATCATCTATCCTAAATTTCCCATGCTTCCAACTTCACTGTACATTTCCTGGTCTATCTGGATTTATGTGGTAGAATTGTGGTCATGATAGTGGGTGGGAGGCAGCATTTGAGAACTAGAGGAAGTGTGCATATTTCATTGCTACTACCCTGTATCTTAATTGGCTCATCTCCTCCTTGCAACCCCTCTGCAAGAGGATGTTGTTTCACCTATTGATGGGCTTTGGGTCCCCAATCTGTACCCCCCCATCAATAGTGATATAATTTTAGCTCTTTGATGTCTGATATCGGATCCCTTCACCACTTCGTGATCACACACGCTGGTAGTGCTTCTTCCATGGGCTTTGTTGCTTCTGAGCTGAATGGCCACTTGTTTACTCAAGCCTTTAAGACCCCAGATGCCATATCTTTTGATAGCTGGGCACTATCCACTTTCTTCACCACATTAGCTTATGCACATCTTTGTTTTCAGTGATTGTGTCGGAAAGGTGAGCATCTTGGAATGCCAATTTAATAGAACAAAGTGTTCTTGCACCGAGGAAGTACTTGAGTGGAGGTCCAATACCCATCTGCTGTCCTACTACTAACCCTATAAGTATGCACGTTGATCTATTTCCCCATCGTCACTTACAAATGTATGCACCTATGTACATACCTGTATTTGAACCTCTATAAATGGCCATTATCCCCCAGTTCCTTCCTCTATTTCCATTTGCTTTCCTCTTGTCCCACTATCATGCTCAATCTCCATTTGGGTTTCAGTATTTTCTCTCTGTTACATTGGTCTTAATCAATCCCTTCGGACTTCTCTCACCCACCTTGTCACTGATTTTGTATCAATTGTTATTCCCTTCTCTCCTGGGCTGGTCAACATCATCTCCTTTCCCCCTGCTCCCCTTCTCACATGGCCCCTACCCTGTAACCATCAGTCCTATTGTTTTTACCTCCAGACTGTCCAGCTTATCTTGTCTAGATAGACCTGCAAAGGTTAACAATAGGTACAAAAAAGGCCTCCTAAAATGAAGCAACTGAAGCAAATAAAACAACAGCAAGAAAACTCCTCAATGTGCTATACATATATGTAAAAGAATAATAAAAATAGTAACAATATAAAAACCTGTATATAGTTCAAGGTCTGTAGTTGACCTCCAGGAGTGTCCCCTGGTTGTGTCGGATGGGGTGCCCTACCCTGGCCCAAAATTATGTCTTTGGCACTCCATCTGGAACTCCACGCTCTGTTGCACACTCAGTGCTTTGCATTGGGGTGGTTGTGTCTGACAGGGTATAATCTTGACCCCGTTTCCTCATCCTGGTCCCGATAGGCCTTGGGTCAGCGAGGGTAGCCGTATTTCATAGTGGTGCCAACCATATAGTCCTCTTTGTGCATTGCTGTTCTGAGTGGGAATATCATCCTGAATGCTTGGTGGGCCAGGATGCACGTCATTCTCTTCCTCCGTTTTCATTTGTTCTCATGTGCTCTGGTCAGGTTTATCTCATTCCTCAAGCTTCAACTTCAGTGCTGATCTCCAAGGCAAACTCCTCTGGTGGAGAGGTGGCTGCCCCTATAGTTGGGGTTGGGGTTGTGTTCTCAGGTTCCTCCACTGGTTCTCCACTCCATGTTATGGTGCTGCATTCACATGCTGGGTCTCTGGGTTTAAGTTTGGTCCCTCTTTCCCTGTGGAGATATAAACAATATGCTCCCCTTTGATGGTTTAGTGCCCCTTCCCTTTCTACACATTGCCATCTGCCCCCCCTCACCCCACTAGTTGGCTACCATATGTAGCCCTAGATTTGATCTGGCCCCTGCCACATTACCTGGGCCTTCTCCCAGGATTTTCTCTATATAGTGGCTTTTTCCTGCTGCCCCTTTCCAATTTTAAAATTATTATTATGCTTACCTCAGTGGATTCATATTGTACGTCTTTTTGCACTTGGCTAACTTCACTTAACATAATTTCCTCTAGTTGTTCCCATTCAGTGATGTGCTTCATGCGTTCATCACTGCTTTTCAGCGATGCATAGGACTCCATTGTATGTATGTACCACAGCTTTTTAATCCATTCATCAGTTGAAGGGAATATGGACTGCTTCCAACTCCTTGTGATTGTGAATTGTGTTGCAATGAACATAGGGCCACAGATCTCTGGTCATGGATTGTCGCTTGCTTCTTCTGGGTATATGCCCAGCAGGGGAATTGCTGGGTCATATGGTAGCTCAATTTCCATCTGTTTTAGATATCTCCAAATTTATCTCCACAGTGGCTGTATATACCTGCAGGTCCACCATCAGTGTATAAGCAACCCTATCTCCCCACAGCCTCTCCAGCATTTGTTGCTTTCTGACTTTTTAATCCTTGAGGGTGTTAGGTGGTATCTCGTTGTTTTGATTTGCATTTCTCTTATGGCTAATGATCAGGAAGATTTTCTCATATATTTATTGGCCACTCTGAATTCTGCCTCTGTGAAACTTCTGTTTAACTCCTTTGCCCACCTCCTCAGTGGGCAGTTAGTTTTGCTCTTTTGGGAAGTTATCAGGGTATTGCACATTTTAGTAATAAGGCCTTTATCTGACTTGTCATTCCTAAAGATGTTTTTCCAGTCTGATCTCTTATTACTCTCTTGGTGAATTCTTTTGATGTGCACAGGTGTTTTATCTTCAGTATATCCCATTTGTCTATCTGAGCCTCTTCTGTGTTTGTGTTCTTCCCTATGTATGATAGCCTATGTAATCCCTGTGCTAGTGTTCTCAGGTTGGTACCAATTCCCTCATTGTTAGTCCTAATAGTTTGGGGTTTTACTTCAAGGTCTGTGATCCACCTTGAATTTATTCTAGTGCATGGAGTGGGGTAACGGTCTTGCTTCATTTTTCTACAGGTAGATATCCATTTTTTTCCAGCACCACTTATTGAAAAGGGCATCAGTTTCCCATTTGATACTTTTTGGGCCTTTATCAAAGATCAGTTGTCTGTGTTTTTATTTCTGGATTTTCACTTTTTTTCCATTGGTCTGAGTATCTATCATTATGCCAATACCATGCTGTTTTGACCACTGTGTCTATAAAGTATGTGCGAAAGTTAGGTAAGCCAAGCCCTCCCATGATGTCCTTCTTCTTGAAGAGTTCTCTACTAATTCTGGGCTTCTTCCCTCTTCAAATGAAGTTGATAATCATTTTTTCCCATTTCTTTGAAGAAGGATGATGGTACTTGTATCGGTATTGCATTGAACTTAAATAGTGCCTTGGGTAGAACTGTCATCTTTACTACATTGAGTTTTCTAATCCACGAGCATGGGATATTTTTCCATTTCTTAAAGTAATTCTTGATTTCTTGTAATAGCGTTCTATAATTTTCCTCATAAAGATCTTTTGTTCTTTTTGTCAGGTATATCCCTAGATATTTCAATTAGTGCTTGGCTATTGTGAAGGGCACCTCTTTTTTTATCTCTGGTCTTATCTGATGTGTACAGTAGACCAATCGACTTCTGATTATTGATCTTGTATCCTGCCACTCTGCCATACTCCTTTATTGTTTCCAGTAATCCCTTTGTGAAGCTTTTGGGGTTTTCCATATATAGAATCATGTTATCTGCAAATAATGATAATTTCACCTCTTCCTTCCCCAGGTTTATACCTTCTATGTCTTTTCTTTGCCTTGTGCTGTTAGCGAAAACCTCCAGTATGATATTGAATAAGAGGGAGGATAAGGGGCATCCTTGTCTGGTCTTCTTTTTCAGTGGGATTGTGTTTGTCTTTTCTCCAATGACTATCACATTGGCTGTTGGTTTTTCATATATAGCTTGTATTGTCTTGAGGAATTTTCCTTCTATTCCTATCTTCTTGAGTGTTTTGAACAGGAATTGGTGTTGAATATTGTCGAATGCTTTTTCGGCATATATTGATATAATCATGTTATTCTTATAATTTTTCCTGTCAATATGGTGAATGATACTAATGGTTGAACCACACCTGGTATGAACCCCACTTGGTCATGGTGAATTATTTGTTTATATACTTTTGTATTCTCTTGGACTGCATTTTATTAAGGATTTTTGTATCAATATTCATTAGGGATATTGGTCTATAGTTCTCAATTCTTGTGGGATCCTTGTCTGGTTTTGGTATCAGTGTTATACCAGCTTCATAGAAGGAGTTTGGAAGTTTGCCATCTTTTTCTATGCTTTGGAAGAGCTTGTGTAGGGTTGATGTCAGTTCTTCCCTGAATGCTTGTTAGAATTCTCTTGTAAAGCCATCTGGTCCAGGTGATTTTTTTTTTTGTCCCTTGATATCCTTGTCTATTTCTTCTATTGTTATGGGTCTGTTGAGATTCTTGACATCCATTGGGGACAATCTAGGAAAAAATTGCTTTTCCAAGAATTTGTCCATGTTTTCCAGGTTGTTGAGTTCATTGGAGTATAGACCTTTGTAGTACTGTGTAATTATCCTTTTGATTTCATTAGGGTCAGTTGCGATGTCCCCTCTTTCATCCCTTATTCTTACTATTGAAGTTTTCTCTCTCCTTTCATTGGTTAAGTTTGCTAATGGTTTATCTATTTTGTTAATTCTTTCAAAGAACCAACTTTTAGCAGCGTTAATTTTTCCCATTGTTTTCTTATTTTCCCTCTCCTGAATCTCAGCCCTGATTTTTATTATTTCTTTTCTTTTGCTATTAGTGGAGCCATCCTGCTGGCTCTGCTCTAGTTGTAAATTCTGTGCCAACGTATCAGTTATGAGGCACTCTTCCTTTTTCAGATGTGCCTGTATTGCTATGAAACTTCCTCTGAAGACTGCCTTTCCTGTGTCCCGTAAGTTTTGGTATGTCGTGCTTTCATTCTCATTGGTTTCTAGAAATTTTTTAATTTCCTCTCTGATATGGGCCAGTAATCATTCCTTTTGCAATAGAGGATTATTCATTCTCCAACTGTTTTATCTAGTTCTCCTCACCTTCCTTTTGTTGATTTCCAACTTTATGGGAGAGTGGTCTGAGAGTGAGTTCAATGTGCTTAAATTTATATAGAATCGTCTTATGTCCCAGCATGTGATCTATCTTTGAAAAAGAACCATGTGGGGATGAATAGAATGCGAAATGTCTTTTATTTGGATGAAAAACTCTGTAGCTATCTACCAAATCAAATTGTCTAATTGTAGTGTTTAGATCTCTAGCCTTCTTGTTGAGTTTCTTTCCCTGTGGTCTGTCTTTCTCAGAGAGTGGTGTGCTGAAGTCACATACTATAATTGTTGAGGCTGTAATTTCTTTTTTCATCATATAAAGTGTCTGGTTTACATAATCTGTGGGTCTCTCATTCAGGGAATATATATTTAAAATGCTTATTGGATCATTGTCTACCCTTCCCTTAAGCATTATATAGTGTCCCTCTGTCTCTTATTATGGTTTGCACTTTGAAGTCAATTTTATCTGAGATTAGGATTGCTACCCCTGCTTTTTTGGAATTGCTGTTTGCCTGGTATATTTTTCTCCAGCCTTTGATTCTCAATATATTTTTTTCTGTGATCTTAAGATGTGTCTCCTGTAGATAGCAGATTGAGGGTATGTGTTTTCTAAGCCAGTCTATTAGTTTCTGTCTCTTAAGCCCTGAATTCAATCCATTGATATTTAGGGTAATTACATCTATCTGTGCACTCTGTGTTGTCATTTTATCACTCTTGGATTGGGTGTTTTTATATTTCCATGGGTTGTGTCAGTGTCTGTTTGTGGTTCATTCTTACCTTTCTTCCATCTCTGAGCCAGAGTTAATCTTGGGGACTGTTATCCCTTTGATAGTCTCTGGGTAGATTTGTTCTCTGTGTGTTAGGTGATTGTTGTTTTTCTTCTG
>PVJH01002979.1:74743-153725 GCA_004026705.1 Nesogale talazaci
GAGAATCTTTTGTAGGGCTGGGTTCCTTTTGGCATATTCTCTGAGATTTTCCTTGTCTGGAAAGACTCTTACTTCTCCATCAATTTTGATAGATAATTTGGCTGGATAGAGTATTCTTGGGTTTGCATCATGTTCCTGCAATTTTCGGAATATGCTGCTCCACTCTCTCCTCTTCTTCATAGTTTCCATTGATAGGTCCAAGCATATTCTTATCTGTTTGCCTTTATATGTGATTGCCCTTTTTTCCCTAGCTGCTCTCATAATTTTCTCTTTTTCTTCATAATTGGATAGTTTAACAACTATATGTCTTGGTGTTTTCTTCTTGGGGTTTAGTCTAGCTGGTGTTCTTTCGGCCTCCTGTATGATTATCTGGTTTTCATTCATTAAGCTAGGGAGGTTCTCCTCTAAGCATTCCCTCACTATTTTGGACGTTGGTTTTCTTGATGCCTCATCCTCCGGCAGACTGATAATCCTAATGTTTCTTTTCATAGTATCAGCCAGGTTTCTAATATTTTCTTCTGTTTTCCTCATAGACTTGTTAGATTTTTTCCCCCATTTATTAATTTCTACTAGTGAGTCCTCTAGGTCACTTGTCCTGTTGTCTGCCTCCTCCATTCTCTGGCTGAAATCTGAGAGCTTACTATTAGTTTTTGTTAGCTCACTCCTTAGTTCTTGGATTTCCCGTTGGTGCGTGGCCTTTATCTCCTGTATCAATTCTTCTTTCTTCTTTAATGCGTCGCTCAAGAGCTGCATATGTGTTAGTAACATCTTGAAGATTTCTTTCTGTGGTTGATCGATCTCTGCATTTTCTATGACTGCTGTTAGGTCCAGCTGATCTTCTTGCATCAGATTTAGTTCCTCTTTTCTTGATACTGTGGAAGCAGCTAGCTGTTTTTTTTTTTTTAAATTTTATTTGAATTAGGTGGCATTTTCCTTGGCGTTTTGCAGCCCTGTGGTCTCTCTTTGGGAGGCTGGTCTTATATTACAGCTTTCCTCAGGAACTGTTTGCAGCTGGGTGGTTGCAGATCTGATGCAATGTTGTTAGCTGAGCAGAGGAGTGGGTTGGGGGTTGGGTGATCTGTTCCTGGCTAGGGGCACAGATAGGTGGGAAAAAATCCTCTGGCACCCTGTGGTGGGGAGGACTGGCTGGCTATTTGCCTAGGCGACAATGTAAAGTGGACCCCTCTGCAGCAGGTTGTGGGGCCCGCCCTGAACCGGAAATGTCTGTGGGGAGTGCTGGCGACCGCGGGGTGTGCTGGAATTCCTTTTGCTCCTGTTAGAAAGTGTGGCCCAGGTGGCAGGCCGCATGCTTAGGGGATGGGTTGATCTTATCCTGGGCAATGGTGGTGCCCTTATCGGGCCTCCTGGGTGGCGGAGGGGCTGGCCTGCTGTTCCACTGGCTGGGGACACAAGAGTCTCTGGGGGTGGGGAGTGGGAGGTGCGGGTCTGCTGGAGTGTCCCCTGGGCACCCTGGGATGGGGAGGACTGGTTTGCAATTTGGGCGTGGGCGCTGATGCACTGCGGGCCCCTCCGCTCACAGTTGTGGAGC
Organism: Nesogale talazaci; assembly: GCA_004026705.1. Lineage (NCBI taxonomy): Eukaryota > Metazoa > Chordata > Mammalia > Afrosoricida > Tenrecidae > Nesogale > Nesogale talazaci. The sequence continues at coordinate 76,293 of PVJH01002979.1, forward strand.
GGGCGCCCTGGATTCCACAGGCACAAAGAAACGGCAGTGTGTGCGCCGGTGTCCATGGGGAGCGCGGGCGTGCGGGTCGCGCCTGCTCCTGGTTCAGAGGAGGGCTCTGAGCTTTTCTGGAGTCACAAAACCCAATTCGAGAGCCTCACCCTTCCCCGTGTCACCCCCACTCACCGATCTCCAGGAGCTCCGGGCGTGGGCTTCCTATCTGGCCACCATCTTCTGCCTTCTCCGCAGATAGCAGTTTTAAAGGATGATTATTATAGGTCTCACTAAAAAGGAAGGAGAGAACAGGCTTTCTAGGGAGTGTGGATAGTTCAAGGAAAGCTGCTGGAATAGAACAAGAGACTGGCATATTCCAAGAAACTCGAGGAAACTTGAGACTGCTTCAGCCCATTTGGAGCTTGACCACAGTTATTCATGTTGTGGTGACCCCCAACTATAAAATTATTTTTGTTGCTACTTCATCACTGTCATTTTGCTACTGTTATGAGTCATAATGTAAATATCTGATATGCAGGGTATATTTTCATTGTAATAAACTGAACATAAAGCATACTGATGGATCACAAAACAATATGTAATTATATATTCTGAAATACTTATTTCTACTTATAAATAAATGAAATTTTGTCTTGCAGCATGATGTAGCTTGGTACTCGTATGTGGGCCTATCTGCATGTGGGTGGACCTGCCTGGAGATGGATAGAGGAGCGGTGTCTTGGTTCCTAAGACCATCAGAAAGATCTGTTTTCTGATGGTCTTAGGCAACTCCTGTGAAAGGATCATTCGATCCCCCCAAAGGGGCCACGATCCATAGATGGAGAACCGCTACTGTAAAGCATTGGTTCACAAAAATATTTGGTCTATGACCCCTTTTCAGAAGATAAATTGTGGCACGGGTCCCTGGCAATTAAATACCATTGCACTTTGGTCCACAATCCAGTATAAAGTATAGGTATCTATTTTGCAGCCCCCACTGTCCTGGCCAGGTCAGTGCATACCAAAGGGTGGTGGTGGTATTGTCTACTTTGGAAAACACTGATCTCCAGAGGTACTAGTCACCTGGGGCACACATGTCCATAATGGAAACCTACTAGTTTTTACCAGTGCTTCTTGATTGGTTGACAAAGACAACATGAAAATGGTCTCGAACACTAGGACTCCTTTGAGGCAACCAGGACGTATTGTGTGTTCTCTAAGGTAAACTGTAAGATGAGCCTAGTTAGAATTCTGAATGAAAAATGATTGGATTTTGGCAACCCATGCAACTATTGCATTCCACAGTCATGGGGATTTCAAGATATAGGACATGGACTTTTGATTTCCAACCCAATTTAAACTAGCCCATAAATGTTTAATAGAGCAGTCAATATAAAGGAAAATATTTTTACTATATAATATGTTATAATAGAACTATCTTGCTCCAAATTTTCTAATTTTTGTAATAAGCATATTTTTTAAACAAAACAAACCAGAACAATACTTAATACTTGAAGGAAAAACAAGAGAAAAGTTTTCTGAATTGAGACTTTTACTTCATCTGTTCGTAGGTGTAGCTCATGTGATGGTCCAACCCTGGTAGATCCAAGATAGACTAGTCTGAAGTCTGGTGATCTTCTGTAGTGAAGTGTTGGTGAAGGAATTCAGCCAGTCTGACCCACATAAACCCACTGCCACTGAGTTGGTTCAGACTTCTAGCCACCGTATAAAGAAGTGTTCTCAAACTTCCTAATGCTGTGACCCTTTAGTACAGTTCCTCATGTTGTAGTGACCCCCCAGCCATAAAATTGTTTTCACTGCTACTTCATAACTGCAATTTTGCCACTGTGATGAATTGGGTGACCCCTGTGAAAGGGTTGTTCGACCCCCAAAGGGGTCATGACTCAAAAGTTGAGAACCGCTGCTCTAAAGAGTTTCCGAGGTTGTAAGTCTTCACTGGACCAGATGAACCCAAGTCCAAACTCACCGCCTTTCAGTCTATTACAACTCAGGGCACTCCTATAAGAAAAGGAAGACATTCTGTCGTGTATTTTTGAGACTGTAACTCTTTCAAGGAGTAGAAAGTCTCATCTTTCTCTTGCAGAGTGGTTGGTTTTGAACCGCTGACTTTGAGATTAGCAGTCCATAATAGTCTGTAGCAAACCTTCATCTATGATAACTCTTCTTATGATCAGTATGAGAAGAAATACATCAGTGTGTTCCTGAGAAGTAAGAAGGGTCAGACTTCCTCTCAATAATTTGAACCAATCACTGAAAAGGGACCTTGTGTTTGATACAGCGAAGGGTTAGTGCAAATGGGGGAAACCTTCAATGTGATGAATTGACAACAAAGTACTCAAATGTATCAAGGGGAGATTTCACGGCCCAAGGCAGTATTTTATCCTTTTAAACACATGGTCATTATGAGTTGAAGCCCACTTGATGGCAGCTATCAACAATACATATATCTAAGCAGGTCTCAAATCTGAGAGAGCAAAGAATTTGAAATGATGATAGAGATCCAAAAAATGTCAGCATCATTTCTGTTTTAAATAGAGAAGGTTGCCTTCTGAAGAAGAGTATCTGCAAAGGACTTCAGCAGTGTGTTATGGATGTTTTCTTGCTTGGGTCCACAGTCAATGCACATTGAAGGCGCCATCAGAGATCAAAAGATGTGTTGCCTTACGTAAATCTGCGGCACAAGACCTCTTTAGAGTATTGAAAAGTAAGGACTTTACTTTGAGGACTAAGGTATACTTGAATTTGGTATTTTCAATTGCCTCATATGCCTGTGAAAGCTGGGCATCGAATAAGGAAGACCGAATAAGAACTAATGCATTTGAACTGTGGTGCTGGTGAAGAATATTAACAGTACCACGGAGGGCCAAAAGGTCCAACAAGCTTGTCTTGGAAGAATAATGTCCAGAGTGCTCCTTAGAGGCAATGATGGGGAGAGACTTCCTCTTGCATACTTTGGACGTATGGTCAGGAGAAGCCAGTTGCTGACTAAGGACATCATGCTTGGAAAAGCAGGGGGGCAACAAAAAAGATGACCCTCCAGGAGATAGGTTGACACCGAAGCAGCCACAATGGACTCCAGCATAGGAAGAGTTGTGAGGATGGTACAGGGCAGGGCAGGGTTTCATTCGGCTGTGCAGAGGCTTGGTGTGGGTTGTAACTGGCTTGATAGCATCTAACACAGAGCAGTGAGTGTTGTTATTGCATACGTGTCCCTTGCATACAAAGTTCCATTGTTGCCGTTACACTAGTTCTAGACGTGTTTAGGCTAGAGTTCGGCAATCCCAATAAAGCAACAGAAGATGTGTGATCTGTTTCCAAGTGGCCTTGCCAGAAGGCCTAATAAAGCTAGAAGCTCTTAAATCAGCAGTTCTCAACCTGTGCATCAGGACCCTTGTGGGGGGTCGAATGACCTGATCACAGGGCTCGCCTGATTCATAACAGTTGCAAAATTGCAGCTATAAAACAGCAATGCAGATAATTTCATGCTTGGGGGTCACTAAAGGGTTGAGGCATTATGAAGGTTGAGAACCACTGTCTTAAACGGTTAGGAAGGGACTCTTCAGAGTGACACAAGTGTATCCAAGGAAGTTCTGGGGTGGACCTATCAGTCCAGGTCCCAAGTTGGCTTTATGCTTCTTCATGTCTCATCTGTGCTTTATTTAATTAAATCACCTTTAGAATTGATGTGTACTTTTCAACCGCTCACAACACATTTTCCTTGGGAATGATAAGGAAACCAGACAATATATGTTGTTGTTAGATATGGTAGAATCGATCCTGACTCCTAGTGAACTTATGTACGACAGCATCTTCAGAGTCACTGTTATTTTTGAGCCCCTTGTTGTAGCCACTGTGTCAAGTAATCTCATTCAGGGGCTTCCTCTTTGAAGGAAGGCCCACTATTTACTTTACAAAGCAAGATGCCTATTGCCAGAGACTGGTCCACAGTAGAAGAGATAAAGTCTCAGAATGTCCCTTAAGGAGCATTCTGGCTGTACTTCTTCTAAGACAGATTGGTTAATCCTTTGGGAAATCCAGGTTTATAGGCTGTCACTGTTGTCGCTAGGTATAATCTAGTTAGTTCTGACCCATAGTGACCTTAAGCACCCTAGAATGAAACACTGTCTACTCTCTACCATCCTCACACCTGTTTCTGTGCTTCAGTCCATGCTATAAGCCACCATGCCATTCCATCTCATTGAGGGCCTTCCGCTCTTTCTCTGAGGCCCATCCTTTAGAGTTAGCCCCCATGTTATGAAGGAGTTCTGTTTCTAAGTCAGGGTTTAAATTGAATTTGTACATAAGTTGTGAAGACATTTAACATCTTCTAGGCAAATGCTTGTCTTAGTATATGTTATATAGTATATCTGCCTGGACATAAAAATTAAAGAAGCACTTTTCTATACACTGAAATATATACATAAAATGCAGTAATAATGATAATGTCCGGTGTCCTTTGCAAAGCAGCCCCCCTCTGCTATTACAAGGCTCTAAATATCCCTTGACCTGGGGGTCTGGGGGTGCTGTGGTTGACTGTTGCCTCTGGACAAGCTCTATGAGACATTAGTGCTGGTGGAGTGGCACAGTTAGGTGAACACAGCTAATGGAACAGCTAGGCACAACAGGTGAACCTGTTGCCCTGCTGTGTTGACTTCCTGGTGGTAAGCAACAGAGCCACTATTTTGCTCAAATCCTTCCATATTCAGACCTCCTACAGGTGAGGGGCAATGGCCTGAACCCAGACACTATACCATTGGTTTTCAGTGAGGAGACTTTGAAGAGCAGGGTTCAAATACCCTTCCACCATTGACTGACTAAGCTGGCTTCCTTGAGTTCTTTGTTTGCAATGTTCTTGCAAGGCCTGGCACTCAGTAAATTCCACATTCCTTCTTCCCTGCCTTGATAGTTCCACTGGGGATTTCAGCCTGAGGGGAATGAATCAGAAATGGGAAGTAGCAATGATCAGATTTAGAAATCTACTTTATTTGTAATAGAATGTTGGCAGTAGTCCACTCAATGATTCAAAAATGGTTCCTGGGTGCTTTATGGGGTTGGTGCATAAATGTGGGCAGGGGACTGCCCGTATGCAACATTGTTCAGCAATTCCTTAGTTCTAAGGCATTACTGCTTCTTTCTTATTCATTGCCTATTTTTCAAATACACATGAGACTGTTGGAAATACCATAGCTTAGGACAAAAACCTTAGTCCTCAAAGTGACATCTCCCCTTTTAATATTTTTGAGACATCTTTTGCAGCAGATTTGTCCAATTCAATAAGTTGTTTGATTTTTTTGAAGATGGCTTCCATTCACATTGCTTGTGGGTCCAAGTTAAAGGAAATCTTTGGCAACTTCAATGCCTTTAACATTTATCATGATGTTGATTAAGGGACCTGTTAGGAGGATTTTTAGGCACCGCTACGTACTGCCATGAGGGAACTTCAAAAAACCGCTTGGAAAATTTCACCATCTTTTAACTCTGTATTCACAAGATACTTTTTGAAGCCCTCTTGTATTACTGCCAAACTCTGACCATTTAGGCTAAGTTCACAAACGGATGGTATACTGCATAATTTGTTAATTGAAGTTTATCATCAACCACAGTAAACATTTCCTGAGCATGTGTCCTGTGTCTGATGTTGTATCTTCCACTGAAAAGACAAAGACATGGTAGTATCAGATGTCATTTCCCTTTGGTGAAGACTCTAATTTTGTTGTTGTTGGCATAATTCTTTTATTTCTTTATATACATTTATTAATAAATCATTTTATTGAGGCTCATACAACTCTTATCACAATCCATCCATCCATTGTGTCAAGCACATTTGTACATTTGTTGCCATCACCATTCTCAAATATTTTCTTCCTACTTGAGTCCTTGGTATCAGTTCCTCATTTTTTCCCCCCTTCCTTCCCCGCCATCCTGCCCTCATGAACCCTTCATAATTTATCATTATTTTTTATGTTTTACACTGACTTATGTCTCCCTTTACCCATTTTTCTGTTGCCCACCCCCTGGAAGGGGGCTATAGGTAGGTCACTGTGATTGGTTCCCCCATTCTCCCCACACTTTCTCCTTCCCCTCCTGGTTTGGTTACTCTCCATGTTGGTCCTGAGGGGTTTATCTGTCCTGGATTCCCTGTGCTTCCAGCTCTTCTCTGTATCTGTGTACACGCTCTCGTCTGGTCAGATTTGTTAGGCAGACTTAATATCATGTCTGTGTGTGTGTGTGGGGGGGTAGGGATAGGAGGCATTAAAGAACTAGAGGAAAGTTGTATCATTTATCAGTGCTGTACTGCACCCTGACTGACTCTTCTCCTGTGTTCAAGTCTCTGTCCACCTATGAAGCTTGTGATCTTGGTCAAATTTCTTAACTATTATGTGCTTTAGTTTTCAGTTATAAAGTAGAAATACTCATGCTTTCAAGGGGATTTCTTAAGAGAGAATAAAATAATGTGTGGAAACTATACAAATATAAGCAATTATTGCTTTACTTAGTAGATTAGGACAGCATGTCACATACTAAGGAGAGCTAGTTAAAATAAAATGTGGTCAAACTATACTTATCTGTGGTCGAGTTCTCAGGACATTCACAGATCTCTGTCAGTGATGTTCTCTATATAAGTGATACCAACAGATACTCATATGCAAACTTGGTAAATGCTGTAGTGAAGAGATCATAGTGCCTGGAACATAAGAGGAGGTCTAAACCTATTTGTGAAATGGAACTGAGTTTCACGGAATGAGTAGATATTACATATGTAAACGGCGCTATGTGAGTGAGTAGACATTCTAGGTAGCACTAAATGTACTTTGGGAATGGGAGAAATTTTAAGGAAGTTTGGTTTGACTAGGACTTGATACTATGAACTGGAAATTGATGAACGATATGGCAGGGGAAGTAACCAAGGATGAGATACTGAAAGGTCTTGTGTGTTGTGCTGGGGTCTGTTTTCCTTCTGAAGACAATGAGAAATTCTGGAAAGGTTTTAAATGAAATACACATATGCTTATATTGGCCTCTCTAATGGCAAGTGAACATAATTGGCAACAAGGAGGAGCATGTCATGGTGATCTGAGTGCAGTGATTGTGTCTGAACATAGCAGAGGCAGTGAGTATAGAGACAGGAGATAGATTTAAAGGGAGTTCACAAGGCAGAAATACCAGGACCTTTGGTGATATGTGAGTGTGTGTGTGTGTGTGTGTGTGTGTGTGTGTGTGTGAGTGTGTGAGGTGGGGCTGGGATGCCTCCTGGATTTCTGTTTTGGATGGATGATGGATGGAGACATTATCAGGCTATAGATCATAAATTAAGAAGAGAAGCTATGTGGTGCCCGACTACTAAAAGATAAAGCATCTGGGGTCCTAAAGGCTTGAAGTGACACAAGCCACCATGCAGCAGTGAAGCAACAAGTCCACATGGAAGAAGCACACCACTGGTGCTATCCTGGGAAATCATAGGGACCAGGTAATAGGCATCAGCAGACACATGACACATAACAAACAACAATATTGTTGAGAATGAAGGGGGGCTGGAGTGGAGATTCAAAGCCCGTCTGTAGACAGTGGAACAATCTCCCCACAGGGAAGGGACGAGTCAAGCAGTAAAGCATTAGTGAAACATACTATCTTCCTCTGGTTCCTTGAGGCTTCCTCATCCCCCACTACCATGACCCCCATATTGCTTCTCAACTCAGACTAGACCGAACATGTACACAGGTAAAGAAAGAGATCGGAACTCACGACATACAGAGAATCCAGGAACAGTAGTGGGCATAGTGTTACAGAAGGGTAGGGGAAAGAGGGGAGAGGAAGGGAAAAAGGGGGAGCTGATCACAATGATCAGAACATAACTATACAGCTCTCTACAGATGGAAGAAAGCAGAAACCATGGAGAAAGGGAGACAGCGGTTGATGTGAGAGATGAAAATAATAACAATATATAGGGGGTTATGGGGGTGGAGGGAAGAGTTGATACCAAGGACTCAGTAGAAAGGAAATGTCTTGGAACGAATGAGGGCAACATATGTACAAACATCTGACTCAAGTGATGTATGGATTGTGATGAGTGGTACCAAACCCCTAATAAAATTATTATTTTTCTAAATTAAAAAAAAGAAAGCAGAAATGTTTCATATGCTTTAGAAGTATTTTCATTCATATACCTCAAAAACTTTATTTGGTGTCACCTTCTTCCATTGATCTTAGACTAGCAAATAAGCCAAAGGGATCAAAATTCCTGTTTCTTTCAAAGGGCAAAACAATTAAAGAGGATCCTAGCTGTGTGGGTTATCAAGACTCTGTTGAGACAGATGGTCTTGAACTCTTTCCAAACAGATTTTTGATGAATGATTGCCTTGCTACGGTCACTACTGAATAGATGATGTGCACAGGATTGGTTTAGTAGAAAGTTTTCACGAGAACAGCTTAACAATAATTTAAAACAGATATTGGTGACTGTCTTCAAAATCTAGGTTATTCCTATCCACTCATTTTCTATTTTGAGTCAGACCCAGAACTGTTTTTTATCATTTTAATGTGAAGTTTATTCTATTTGCAGTACAAGAAACATGTTAGAATTTTAATTTCTGGAGAAATGTTACTGATTTTGCATAATGAAAGTGATTTTGTTGGAGACAAGGTTTGTTTTTATTTCTGAGTCACTGGCTCATATAAGCTCTAGCACAAATGTTATGCTTAGTAGATATTGATAGAAAGAATATGGAATGCTTGAATTTAAATGATGGTCACTTGGTTGTCTTTCATAAGACAATCAAATGTCTTCATATTAGACATATTAGTCTTCATATTGCTTTTTTCCCCAAATCAAATGTCTTCATATTAGCAGGCATAATTTGGACCTTTGCCCTAAATATTTCAGAGTCTTTCAGGAATAAAGAAAGCTTGATAAATTGTCTGATTTGATCTCTTCTTTGTATTCTTTGGCTGCTTTTAAAGTCAGTCTTAGAGTTGTCCTGGCCAGTTTATAAAGCATGGGCACTTGGAATTTGGGTCCTGTTGATTACCCAAGGCACTTCTTATATATCATAATATGAAGTTGAAATAGGGGTTTCCATATGGCATAAGAAAAGGTTGCCCCAGGTCACTAAAAACACGGGGAACCAGAGGGCAGTGATGCCCCCCTCAAAATTCCCACAAAACAAAAACCAAACAAAAAAACCCACATGGGGATTGTAGTTCTTAATATGCTAACCAGATTTTTACTCTTACTTTCATCTCACCTCCATTTTGATAAAGTATTTTATATAACATGATTTAGACATTTTCCAGATTCCGTTAAAGGTCAAACATGACTATATTCTGAGCACACCGGTACAGATTTCTTAAGAATAGCCAAACTCTTTCCCAGCAGAAGCCTACACATCACTTAGCACAAAGCTAAGTGTTAAGAGTAGAATGAGGTGCTTATGTACTACCTGTGTAGTTATATAATCTGTTGCCAATTGGAGAGAATTATGAGTGAATCACTGTGTCCATCTGTGCTTGAGGTCTACAGCAGAACTTCCCAGTTAAGTCAAAGAACACCGTCTCTTCCTGTTGGAGCAAGTTTGAGTTAGATTTCAGAAACCTGCAACCAGAGGAGCTTAACTGATAGAGTATTTCATTTGCAAATTAAAATAATCATGACACCAAGCAGACCGTCTTGAGCCCTTCTTTTTATAACATTGGAGGTTACAACATACACTTGTTTCAGTGTGTGCAGTGAAATGACCTCGCCAAGTTTAAGATACACTTAGTCTAGAAGCTCATGTCAAACAATTCTTTATTTTTTATGGTACAAATTAAAAGTGACAGATCTGAAGCTGTTAAGAAATACACAAAGTGCAGCTTTACTGACCATACAGATATTGCTCTAGATTAAGTACTGTTTTGTCAGTTTTTCTTTTCTTTTCTTTTTTTTTCAACGTTAAGCAACCTGTGCAGATAAATCAACTTTGGTTTCAATGTCAGAGCAAGTAAGGAGCTTTAAAATATCCAGTTTGGCTTCTTGGTCACAAGTCCATCATGTCTGTGTCTCGTCATGATGATTTTTCCAAAACAACCCAGTCCATTGTCCTGCCCTCCTCCTGGCTGCCTGCTCCAGGCATGGAGCAGCAGACCTTTTTGCGGTGCCTCGCTCGTGACCCTGGTGACCAGTCTAGATCACAGCACATAGGACAAAAATATAAAAATAAAATCACGTTCTTGACAACAAAGAAACAAATGTGCCTCACGTCATTTCAAGTTGAAGACAAGCAAATCACATGACACAAAGCTCATTACAAAATGTTATCCAAACAGATTTTACAGTCAGACATTCAAATGAAAATCAATGTTCTTTTCTCCATTACTAGTATTTTTTACGCTTGGTCATTAACTGGGTACAAGTAGAGTGCTGAGGTAAAACATTGATGAAAAGTTTGTATTTCTTTTTAAAATTTTTATTTCTTAAAATAAGAACAGTTTAGTATTGCAAGATTGTCAGCAACATTTAGCCATATCTATACAATGTGCATATACCTACAAACATTGAGCTTTGGTCCAGCGTAGAGAAGATGAGCAAAGGCATTTTACGATTTTTTTTTTTTTGGTAATAGCTTGAGTTCTTGGATTCGCCTCTACTTGTTTTGTGTGCATGTGTTTTTTTCCCCTAGCTCCTTTTGCTTTCTCGCTCTATTGTGTGTGTGTGTGTGTGCATGCGTGCGTGTGTGTGCGTGTATACCTCTGTGGATACAACAGAAAGAAACCAACCCCCTTGCAATGCAATTAAAACCTCCAACTATTCCAAATGTTTTTGCTCAAGAAAGAAACACAAACAAACATGTGTCAAATATAGCATTAGTGGTTGTTTTGTTGTCTTGTGATGTAATGAAGAAAATGAAGATGACAGGAATTTGAAAATATCAAAAATTGAAAAATAATTGCATGTGAGTGAAGTGGCTTCTTGTTGGTGGCAATCTCAATTTTCAGTGTATGGAATCGTAAAAGATACTTTGAAGGGATTGGAATATGAAGTTGTGTACCAGTGGAGACAGGAAATGCCCCAATAAAATTATGCAATAGGTGTGGTCCCATAGACGTATGAGTTACACATTATAATTATATTCCTAAGAATCTGTTCAGGCACCTTTTTATGCCTTGTAGCAAAAAATTTATCCATAAAAAATTAATATAAGAAGCATCATAACACCTTATAAATAATTTACAAAACAATACAAAATTAGAGAACTATCAAAAACTCACTGCACATGGATGGTTTCATGACTATGGGATGAATGACTTCCTTTTTTGTTTTGCTCTGGGAGATTACATTTGTGTTATATTTTCACTGTCCTACATTATACTCTCTCCATTACAGATCTCAGGACTGAGTAGGCCTCATGTTCCCGCTGCCAGAGGATACACTGAAACATTTAGTATCCATCGTATGTGATCTTGCTTATTTCTCATCTTGGAGAGCTTTTCTTGATGGAATGTGGAGCAGGTCCTCAGAGAATTCAAATCTGTTTTGATCGACAGATGGCTGGGTTTCTGGGTTATTGGTATTTGTGCAGCGTTTGAGAAAGCAAATGGACACCATGATCTTGGCATTGAAGACCAGGCTAGAGTTATTTTCCAGTGCACATTTGGTGGATGAGATGGAAATACTTTGATGGCGATCAGGTCCTACTTTCTCTTAGTTTCTTTGTTGGTATTCTGGGATGGTGGTCTGAACCCGCCAGTGAGGTACAATTCTATTGTAGCATTTATACAACCAGCAAGGGAACCAACAAGAAACACTGAAACCCATCAGAGAAGAGGGCATAGTCGGGGGAGGGAAGATGGCATTTCTCACCAATTCAGAAACTTGAGATGGGGCTTTTCTTCCAAATTTTACTGCAAGATGATACATATGCGTGATTATTATTTAATCATTCAGAAATATTTACATTTCACAGTAGGCAAATTACCAGGTCTCTCCTGCTTATTTGACATCATATCTTCTACTTACACCTGACCCTTCCCTCCCCCTCCCTGCCCGCCCCCCCCCAAATCAACTGCAGGAGTCAAGTGGCAACTATCATCACTTGTCAACATTTCCTTCCAGCTCATTAGAGTTTTTGAACACATAGATATTTTGAATGAGTTATTTGATAAATCAAATTTATTTGATATGTCAAATTTCATGAAACCACTCCCACTGGGGTCCATAAGTCACACCTCTGATTTTTCGTTCAGTGGCTACTTCACAGAAACTCAGGTTGAAATGACCTTTTCCCTCCAGAATCCATGCCCCAGTTCCAATGGTTTGAATTTATCTGCCCACTTTGGGCTCCATTTATATATCCCAAGAGAAATTGCCCCCCTCTGAAAAAAGAGTTGATCAGTGCAAGTGGAATGAAGGAAGTTGCAGACAAGATGAGATTAACTGGAGACATGATAGCCTGTGACAATCCTGTGACCATCACTTTGTTTTGGACTGTTTCTTTGTGTGTGTGTATATGGGTGTATGCAGGCTGTGTATGTATTTTGACTGAAACCTTGAGACATTTCTTTGGCTATCAGACTTCTGAGAGAAATTGCTTTGCACAGAAGCATAACATAGATGTAAGTATTGAACCAAATGTGCAGCTTATGTTTATATTACAAAATTAGTTTTGGTCAGCTCTCCATGTACGTGGCCAACAGACTGAGAAAAATCCCAAGCTCTGGTGTGGACACTGAGCACAATTACAGCTTACGCCGTGTTAACAGTTCATTGAGCAAAGCCCTAGTTATTTCAGAGTCTCTACTGCATTTCTCAAGGATCTGAGTGGAAAAGACACTTTACTCCTCCCCCTTCCGTGGCCTCACTGGAGGCCTCAAGTGAGGGCAAGGGAGAAATGGAGGCGAGAAGAGAAATGCCAACTTCCTTTGTCTGTTCTTGAACCCACAAGTCCTAGTGAGAAGAAAGCAACAGATGCTTTGGCACACGATCCAGGATGACCCCCTCCCCCAATAAAAATAAATAAATACAAGAGAAAAGAAAGGAACCCCTTCCCCCACTAAAAGAAAACCTCAACAATGAGCCTCAGAGAATGGCTTCAACCATGACACCCATTGCACAGGTGGTGAGGACAGACAGGAAGATGGGAGAAATCAGGCTTCGTAGTTTTCCATTAAGTACCAATGTAAAGATTCATAACACAACTTTACACACAGAGAAGAGTAGACTAACAAGCGCGTTAGCAATGCCATGTTTCAGACTTTGGTTAATAGGTTTTGTCGTGAATCGGCACTTGGAACCTGTAGGGATGTCGTCCTTCCTCCAGGTGGCAGGCTTGTATTCGCTTTTCACAGGTAAAAGTTTGTGTCTGCTTGTTGCTTGCCATTTTGCGTGGTGGGGCTTTTGTTTTAGTTTTTGGTTTAGTTTAGTTTTGCTTTCCCCCACCTTAAAATGCGTTCACATTTTCTTAATACACAGAAAAAGTATGTGGTTATTTGGTTTTCTTTAAGTCCATTAAAAAATGCTTTGGGGAGCCAGGTGGGGTGAGGAAACTATCCTACCAGACACACCGACAGTGTGGTATATTCCTTGTTTAAAAACTTTCCAAAAAAAAAATCTTTTTTCCTTTGTTTTTGGAAAACCAACGGACACATATAAACCATTCTGTCCATTTGGTAGTTTTCTTCGTCCTTTACTTACATGGGTGATGATGGGGACTATGTATATAATTTTTTAAAACGTTTGTTTGTTTGTTTGTTTCTAGCCGACCCAAGGGCGGAGCGCCGTTTCTGTGGGGCCTGTTCTCGATGACGTGCTGGCTGGCCATCCCTTTAGGAGTTTTCTTCCAGCGAGTCTGTTAAGGGCTCCAGAGGAACGGCCGAGGCCGGCTCGTGCTGTTTTAAGCGTTTGATGGTGTTCTTCAGGGCTTGTCTCTTATTACAGAACCACACCCGAACGACTTCCCGGTCATAGTTCAGCTTCTCTGCGATTTCGGTCATTTCCTGCCCAGAGGGATGAGTGTTCTTCTCAAAGTGGGCATTGAGGATCTCAAGGGCTTGGGGGGTGAAGGAGGTGCGCCGCTTGCGCTTTTTGGACGGCTCACTTCCGATAAACTCGGTCAGGTTCTGCATACCTGCTCGATGGCGGGCCTCAGCCTCAGCCATCCACCGCTCAAGCACCGGCTTGATCTTCTGGGCACTTTTAGGGGTGATGTCCAGCTTTTCAAACCTGGCAGGATACAAAAGGCCAGGGTTCAGTTTGGCTGTCAGACTGCTAGCTATAGTGTTCTCTTGGGCTTCCTGTGGTAGGAAAAAGTGGCTTCTCAGGATGGTGTGTCTGGGGGGAAAATTGAGAAAGAACAGTCTTACACTGAGTCCTCTGCCAGGGTGGGCCTCCTGCCTGCCTGCCTGCCTGACTGACTGGCAGAGCAAATTCACTCCAGATTAACAGCCAGCTGCAAGGTGGCCACCCCCACCCTCAGGCAAGGCCTGCCCTCCCCCCACATGCCTCATGCCAGAACATGCAACCCTCAGCCCCTCTCACACAGGGAGAGGGGCAGCAAGGAGAGAGACAGCAAGACACAAGGGCATCACAAGGGAAAAAGGAAGAAGCAGCCTCAGTCTTTCCCGTCAATTCTAAGCTTTGAATTTCACGTTAGCAGCACCTTGTCCCCAATCCTCAGAATCCTTAAGGCAACAATTAACAGCCGGAAGTGACATCGATGGCAACCACTGTCATGCTCTTTCGTGTTAAAGTTATTCTTCCTGTGCTTCACATGGTACACGGAAAAGTTTCAGACGGGCGGCACCCATGAATGGGAGCCAACACACATTCCCAGGAAGCAAAAGGTCCAGCTGGATGTGAAGTGTTTGTTTGTAGGGAGAAGGTGTCAAGATGTAAACAATTTGTCCCAAGTGTGGGAACCCACTTAGCAGTGGCAGCAACTTTTGCCTTCTTGCCTGGTGCCCACCTTTACATTTCAAAGGACTTCAAGCTGGTGTTGATCTTATTCATAATCAATCCCTAACTGCCTCCCATTCCTGCCTTTCTTCTTTATGTACAGAGGCCCCCATAACTCCTTTGAATAGTGAAATGCATAGTATTTTTACTTTGCATGGTCAGCTCTAGCTGTATTTATTTTTTTTCTCAGTAAAACTCCTTTTCTTTCACCCCTGACAGAATACGAGCTTCTCTTCTGTGACAACATTTGGCTTTCTTTACATTCCCTCCCACTGACCTGGTCATGAAAAATGTTCTAGCTATTATCATAGTCACAGATGGCCACTGGCCAAAGTTCCTTTCATGTCTCCCAGTCTCTCTTGGGCGCCTCATCACTTGCACTCTCTCTTTGGGGAGCAAACAATTGTCACCATAGGTAAGTTAACAACATGCTCCTTCTCCAGGTAAAACAGAGCCAGTTGCTACTTTATTGTCCTATTCAAACAGCTGGACACATTGTAATTCCTATGAGCAGCCCACCCCTGGGTGAGTTAAGGCTGTCCGAATAGGTCCAGCATAGTGGTGTGCTTTTGCACCAGGGCACCAAGCTGTGTTTAATGTGCGATATCTGCGAAGTGTACTTGAATGATATCATTTTCTGCAAATGAGGTCTTCCATATATCAATTGCCATCAGCAATTCTCTGGTACATTGACTTAAAAAAATATGAAGCAATGTGGGCAAAATCACATAGAGTGTTTTAAGAGGTCATCGTGGTACCAGATTTGCCCTCACTCTTGATGAAATAAAAAAAAAAGAACTTTTCCTTTTTTCTTTGTTTGTCTGTTTGTACTATATTCAAATTCACAACCAGCCAGTGTGACAACTTTGGTTACTGAGAATTTCCTTCTCGTCTAAATCATTCAATGCTGTTGAAAACCAGTCATTTGATTACAGATGGCATTATTGCAGAGAGCGAAAGAGGACCCGCTTGAGTCAGTCAGAAGATAGTTTATAAGGAAGCTCCCAAAAAGAACAAAAAGAGCCAGGCTGCCTTTATATGCCACGCTCTGATTTTCAGCCCTGCATTTTAGATATGTGGTGCTAAGCAGCACAAACAACATAAAATTTTAATGAGATTTCCATAGCATACACTTCCACATGTAGTTTAAGGAGTTGTTTATTTTTAAAACCACCTGACTTCCAGGGGCCAGTCCAGGTGGGAAGAAGTACATTTTCCTTTTCCTACCAAAGGAGCTAACCATTGAATGTCACTTCCTAACCTTGTCACTTGTGGCAAGCTCCACAAAGAGTGTCATCACCTTGCTAATTTGCCACACACCACATTTTGCCAGTGTTTCCCATAAAGGTCCCGATGCTTACATTCCTGATAGTATGATATAGGATTTTCAGCACCATAGTACGTGGAGGCAAAACTTGTGATAAGCATGCTGGGGGGTGCGGGGCGCACGGGAGGCGACTATCCTGTGTGTGACTGGTTGAAGCAGACTCTACGCAGTCACTCCAGGTCAGAAGAGCACGACACCTGGGTGTGTAGATTCAAAGGACGATTCCCTTCCACTCTTGGAATGGACTGAAATGGTTAGGGCTCTTTCAGTACTCTCCGTCTTTTCTCTATCCATGGCTGGGAAGTCTGCCTCAGTGACACACTGGCAGCTGGAGCAAGGATGCTCATCGAGGGTCCTAGTAAGTTTTATTAGACAGTAAATGTCCAAGCTCTCACTTCATTTTAGCCAAAGCATTACTGGCCCCCCTGCCCCGGGGAAGACTTTAGAAATCAACATATCTGATTGGGAATACCCAAGAGGATTAATGAAAATGTTAGATAGCCCCAAACTCAAACACAGAAACCACACTTTAGGACCCACGATGAAATAAAATAAAATAAGCCAAGCAGGAATTTAGCAACAATAACAAATTGGCAAGAACTTAAAAACCCGTGGCTGCCTTTCTCACCAGCCTGTCAAGATGAAACAAAATTAATGTGACCCAGCAGGGAGCAGCAGTATTCATATCATTGATGCTGCTGGTTAGTGTTGATGCTTCGGTACATGTTGTTTGGAATAACGTATACAAGCCTTGAAACAAATTTCTCAGCAGTGGTATCCTTGTATAGACTGAATAAAGGTTATTTTCTACAGGGAGGTATCTTATAAGAAAAAACAGTAGGGGAGGCCATAGAAGTGAGAGGATCCTATGGTGCTTTTTGTATTTAACAACAATCAATGGGTTTTATGGAAAATCATTGAGCAAAATGTGAGCTGCAAGCAACTACCCCATACTGATGTTATTTATAACCTTAGTCTTAAACTGCAGGAAAAGTACACTTCCGTCCTTTGGGGAATACATTAAAAGTATAAAGAGCAGATAAAAAGACAGCATTTCATGGATCACCAAGAACAGAATCCACTTAAATGAGTTTAGAGTTGGTTTCTTGGCTTTTCCTGATGGAAGAGGCCTCCTAAGGCATTGCCCAAGAGGAAAAATCTCTTACTGAAGTGCCTCTGTTTCCTCATGCATAAACACGGGATTAGTGCAACACACACGTGCATGCACGGGATAGGCTGTTTCTGACTTCACCCAGATCAACTTGAACACAACCAAGGCTGGATCCGCCACATTTTTTTTTAATCTTGGGGGAGCAGGGCAGGAGGGGTTCCCGTTACCCCTTTCAGAGCCACCGAAAACAGTTACTTTTTCAGATGTGCTTTGGAAGCTGGTATTTTCCAGGCAAGTGAGATCACCCCTTAAAAGGTATCATGGTGATGGCTCATTTTGGTGGGAGGGAAGATAGGAGAGCCATGCCTGGGAAGAGATGATGGGAGCCGTAAACAATTGAGGACTGACGGCTGTTCAGTGTGCAGGACCTCTCTCTGCAGACAGGACCCGGCAGCTCTTTGCAGATTGGAGGGTGGGCTCAGAGGGAAGCCCCCTGGCCTGGGATTGAGTGCTTGTGCCAAGCCCGCCTTGGAGGTTCTTTGTGAGTTGACAGGGGTTGTCAAGCCAGGTCCCCGAGCCTGTTCCAGCATCTTTATTTCCACCCCACTCACCCCGACATCCAGCTACTACCCCTGACTTCGTCCCCATGCTCAGCGCCTCAGTTTTGCCCGCCCGACGTAGGAAAGCTGAGCTGCCAGGCCCACCGTGGCCTGGCCAGGAGGGGTGACAGCATGCGGGCACCGGTTACCTGCAGATGGCCGACTGGCTGTACGCGGGACCCTCTGTGGCACTGAGGGCCTGTCCCACCTGAGTCTGGGTCAGGCCCAGGGACAGGCGCCGGATTTTAAAAGCTTTGGCAAATTCTCGGATCTCCTCCAGATTAACCCCATCCACCTCACCCGCTGCCGTTTGAGGATCTGTGGAGATGTTTTTAAAAATAGTATCAATACGTCAACACACACCTGAGCCACATCTGTTTATTAGGGTTCGTAAGGAAGGCGGCCAAACAACATCTGGGGCAGGGTCGGGGGAAATAGCACCTTGGGACATTCTCTCTGTCTCCCAGGTGAGGCGTCCAAGCCTCCATTCTCCACTCCTGACATCTCCACAAGCCATCCTCCAAGATGTTTCTGTCATAGATAGAAACACGCTGTTTCTATCTCCCCCACCCCCACAAAAAAAGCATGTTTCCCAGGGCAACTCCCATTTTGCCTGCAAACAGATCCATGTGTACAGAACAAATGGAAACGAAAGCGTTTCCATTGAAATGTTCCTATTGAAATCGTTGGTGTTACTAGGATAGTGTTGAAGGTGGTTTTCCTTCACCTGATCAAGGATGAGGCCAGCCCGCTCCTGCAGGGTCTCTTGGGGTGCACAGGCACCTGATAGGGCAGAGAAGAACTGCTCTCTGGAGATTCAAAAGCTGCCATCTCTCTTTCTTGCACCCTGTAGCAGTGGGGTGGGAGTGGTGGGGGGAGTTGGATTCAAACTGCCGACCGTTTGGGGAAGCAGTCGAGCCTTTTAACCACTGCACTGTCCGGCCGCCTTCAGTCGACTATCATGTTGCCTAATGACTTCAGAAGAGCATGCTTATGAAGCTGTGAGACCAATATTGTTTTTTCTCCCCCATAGCAGTTTCCTGACACAGCCGCCTTTGTCCCCTGAAACGGCACATAATAAAAAATGCCTACCACAGGAAGGCTCCTTTGGTGCCGGATAACGCGGTCAATTTAGGACTTATCAAGGGAAATGACACAACAGCTGGAGAATGAAACTTTTCCCCCCCTGGCTACTGATCCCTGGATAAATGAAAGCACACACCAGGCTGGAGACAGCATGGGACGAGGCTGGTGGAAGATTTCAAAGTGGTGCTCAATCCTGCCTGTCGTGAAGCCAGCCTCCCAGCGCGCTGCCTCCATTGTTCTTCACCTCACTCCTTAGACTTAGGTGGAAAGTTTTTCTTTTCCTCTTTTCGTACAATAACCCATCAATTTCAGTCAATTCTAGTACTTGTCCAGCTCAGGGCTATGGGTAACCCTGTTATCCTGGCAAGACATAAACATTTGCATTCCAAGGGCCAATTTTTTTCCCCAAGGACTTAAAAATAAAGATGTCAATATTTGCGGGGGGCTTGGAGTTTCCCGTACAAATTCTCTCTTGTTGCAAGAGAGGAATACATGTCTGCCAAAGGAAAACGGACTCCACAGGATCTGAAACATAGGTGTAGCTTCTCATTTAAAAGATTCTTTTTTTTTTTTTTTTACACCGTGTCGTTTTTTTTTATATGCCTTTAGTCACAATGTTGCTGGGCAATGACGGATTGAAGAGGGGTGTGGCCACAGTAATCCACCTGTATGCATTGGTTAAGGGGCTGCTGGGTATCCTGAGAGGCGGGAAGGGACAAGAGAACTAAAAGCAGCAGCCCCCACTTTTATGGAGCGCACACAGTCTATAGGGGCTGGGGGATCAATTCAAATGTATAAAAAACAATTAGCAAATCACATCAGCCAGAGAGTCTACTCAGAGACTAATGATGTGATGCCCATCCTGGACTGTGCAGAGCAGGAAGAGCCGGCAGGAGGTCGATTCATCTGGGCCTTACCAAAGGGGCAGTTTGGGGAGGACATCACCAGTTGTCCCCGAACTCACTAGAGTCCATAACATCCCTGGGTGTAACAGGGTAGCATTACGTTCATTCTCTAGGGTTTCAACGGCTGGTTTTCCAGAGTAGCTTGTCAAGCCTTTCTTTCCAGGTACCTGTGTGTGTGTGCGTGTGGTGGGGGTTGGGGGGGGGCAGAGAGTAGGGGAGAGATGCCAGCCTCCCACTTGCTGCTTAGCTGTCTAGTGTGTCAACCATTTCTCGCCCTTTCAGAGAATGGAGGTGGCATATGAGGGTCATTAGGAACAGGACGCAGACAAGCGCAGATGTGGGAGGGACAAAGCCTTGTGGGGCGGGGAACCATGGAGTACAGACCTTGATGGAAGCAGATTGTCATGCCGTTCTCCTGTGGAGCCGTGGAGTCTTAATTGCTGTCCTGGTGCTTGGCAGCCGAATGCTTAACCCACAGCACCACCAGGGTTTCTGAGTGCGTATTAGAGAGGTGAATATTTCTCTTTGAGTGAATTTATTTGAGTCGATTGGAGGCGGTGAACAGGAGTAGGGTGAAGCTTAACTGGATGTTAGGATGAATTGAAACACTTTTTTTTTAATCCCCCAATTTTCTTCCAAAAGACCAACAACATTTTGTCCTTAGATATGTATTTGGGTTGTCCCCAGTGAAGGATGTCTTCTGGATGCCAAATCCCACCAGCACACCAGCCTGGAGCTGCTTCAAGGGTCCCCTAAGGATCCTGGAAGGTCACACACAAGCTGGTGGCGGCACTGAGTCCTTGCTGATATTTCATTTTAAAGTGTCCAGCACACATGTTGCAAACCAGCTTGCCTAGTACGTAAAAGTACTTTGAAGTCTTTGCCAATATTTCAATATCAGAAGATTTCTAACGAAAAATTGAGAGGGTCCCTTTCTCGGGACCTTCTGGAAGAATGGGAGGAGACGGGCCTGCCTTTGCTTGGGGAGAAAGTTGTCAGCTGGAACCAGCGACTGTCCCTTTGGTCCTCTGTGTCGTCATTTCCTGTTGTCCTCAGATCTCTGCCTCCTGGTGCTTTCGTGTCTAGAGCACTCGGGTGGGATGGCAGATTCCACATTGGGCTGAGAGCACTGAGGTTGGCAGCTCGAAGCTGCCAGTGGTTCCTCAGCAGAAAGACAAGACTCTCTACTCAAGTAACGAGTTTCCGTTCCAGAAACCCACAGGAGGCATTTTCTATTCTAGAGACTCTCTTCTAAAGTGTCTCTGAGTCAATGGCAATGAGTTTGGTTTGGAGTGGGAGCAGCTCTGGTGCAGTTGGCAGGTAAGCATTATACTATTAACAGCAAGGGGAGCAGTTCAAATCTGACAGCACAGCCAAGGGAGACCGCTGAGGTTTTGTGCTTCTTAAAAAAAAAAATGGCCGGGGAACTCTTTTGAACTGGACTAACTCGATGGCAGTGAACAGTGTGTTTGGTTTTGGTATGTTTCTAATCTGTAAGGATTTCTTCCGTTCGAGTCTGGTCCTGAAAGTCCTGCAGTGCCATGAACAGTTACATACTCAAATACTAACCCACAGCTGAGCTGTATGAAACCCCACAAGATGCATTGAAAGAAATGCCTGGCCATCTACTTCCAAAAGGTCACAGCCGTTGAAAGTCCATCTGGAGGACCACCAGAGCAGGGGTTCAAACCTGACAGCTCCACAGGAGAATGATGTGACCATTGACTTCCATCAAGATTTTCCAGCCTCGGACACTCCAGAGAGCAGGTCTGTCCTGTCATTCCCAGTCTCACAATGCTGTTTTCCTCCCACGTCTGAGCTCCCAGAGCAGACATGGGGTTGTCATGAACTGGACTCCACTTGATGGCACCAGACTAAGAGAGCATGATTTGACTGCTGCTTCATGTCAATTGATTATGCCATGTGTTTTCCCCTCTCCTTCGATTAGCTATAGTTGTGATGCCTCCCAGTCAGTTCCTGGAGACCCCAACATAACTTTGCCTGTATGGGGTGTGGTCAGGTGCCTGATGGATGAGGTGTCAGTCAGAAGGAAGGCTGTGGACTTTCAGCCTCAATGCATTGAGAGTTAATGTGTGGATTTTCATGAACTTCATTCTAATGCTTCTACTGAACAGATGGTGTGTGTGTGTGTGTGTGTGTGTGTACGTATGAGAGAGAGAGAGAGAGAGAGAGAGAGAGAGAGAGAGAGAGAGAGAGAGAGAAAGAGAGAGAAGGCTTTTTTGCTCCAGTAAATATGAGTCTTAGAAATCCAAAAGAGTAGTTCTACTCTGTAGTACAGGGTTGCCGTGAGTTAAAATTAAGTCTATGGCAGTCACTTTTTAGGCTCCCAGATACTCATTACATGAGAAGTCGAATTCCTTCTTCCTCTTCTTACACATTTCCCTCTTGTCTTATTCCCAGTTCCACACGCAGGGGGGATCAGATAGGCATTCTAGGGGAATCGAAACAGGGTGATGGAGAACTGGCAAAAGGCCAAGAAGGAGAATTCAGTATCTCTAAGTGAAACTTTGCTCATTATTGGCAGTGAACTTATTCTTTCTATTCATGTTCTCTTCCACAAAAGTTAGATGCAAAAATGCCGCATTGTGATTGTTTCCCCATGGATTTGAAGACTGCAAAAGGTTTCCCTAGCCAAAGAGAAAGTTCTCTCCTGGACAAATAGCAATTCATTCTGATTATAATATGTGGAACTCATTTTCCTACATTGCAGAAAGTCGTTAGATGGTATCTGAAAGATGTTCTGAATAAATCAAAAACTAATGCGATATATATATATATATATATATATATATATATATATATATCCCGAAGTTTCTGCATTAAACTCTTGGGGTTTTTCTTATTTTTAAAATAGTTCTCCTTCATTAAAGGAGATATATACTCTTCTGGTTGCCGAGGGAAGCAAGAGGTGGAGGTGGTCATTGGAGGATTCTCTGGAATGTTACTCTGGCTTGATATCTAGCTAGAGGTTACGATTTCCTCCTGGGAGGGGTTTATTTGGCTTCAGCCGCCCAGTCCTCTGGCCCCAGGAGGTTGGTTTGGGTTAATTTTAAGCATCAACCTGAGGCTAGCTAGATGGGAACCTCAGAAGGAATCTTTAGATTCTCAAAAGGTTGATCCAACACCCTTAACGTCTTGGGTCACCTTTAGAGGAATTTATTCCACCACAAGACAGTCCAATATTTTAAAGACATTCTTAGAAAGCAATACAAATGACTATAGGGCCTACCCAAAATCTGACCCTGGATAGGGGAGTCAGAAGATCAACCTACATAGATATTAATTAGCTGAGAGGTTCAGGAAAACTGGCTTATAAATGGACAGTGACTCCTCAGTAAAATGATGGCAGTTTCCAAATCATATCTGCAATACATGGAGTGTTTTGGTGGTAAGTGGGAGGGGGCAGAATGTAAATTGTGCAAGGACAACCTTTTTCTACGGGACTATGTTGCATTTGCACTGGGCCCATACTGAGTCAAATGCTCAGGACCAAGGGATCAGGATAGCTTTTCTTTGGACATTTAGCTCCTTCTGTCAGCCTGGGCATAGATACTAAGGATCCCTAACAAGATCCCTAACAGTCTCCTGCCATTATGGCCCACTTTCAATGACTCACACTGTGGGATTGTTTAGGATAAAGATACATCTTGAAAGAAGCTGGTAACTCTGAATGAACTTAAATTAATTTCTGGCGATTTTTCAGTGCTAGTTTCACAGCAATGGACATATTTGCCAAATATTTCTGAGAAACAAGAAATCATTTGGGAACATGAAATGCAATTTGGGAGATGAGCGTCCTTGCACTGGGTTGTGGAGAATGGTATGTATTGTGATCACATGAACCAAGGGTTTCCTTGTGTTGTAAGGGATTGGCAGAAATCATTGTGTTCACTTTACAGCTTTGTTTTGTCTGGGACTAGCTGTCAATTCTCTGTTATGTAAGGATGAATCTCATAAACCAAAGGCTTTAAAAGAAGTACAGTGGAAAACAAACAAACAAACGAACAAAAAACTGAAACCTAAGGAATAGCCAACTCCCCCCACCCCCGCCCCATAGTTTTCTTATTTTAAAACAGCACATTGCAAATCTTAAGTGGAGACATTTATGAAGATATTTGACTTTTCTTCTAAACTTTCCTCAAACCTTACTTCTGGAAACAGGAAGCACATCTGATGACTACAGAGAATGAGCAAGCTTTCACATGGGGGAAGGGGCCCAGGTGATATGAACAGGTCTATGCATATGCTTTAGCCAGTGCATAGTATTTGGTAATTCTGCCCTCAGAGGTGCTGTTCTTTACATATGAATATCCTGATACTTTACTGAAGTATTAATTATACATTTCTTTGCTTAAATTGAAGAAGATTTTTAGATGGTCTAGTTGACCGAGGGCAATGGCATGTTGGGCCACATTGGGCGGGGAGGTTGGGGGGAAGCCTATGATTATATCATTAAGTATTTATTGACTATAACTTTGACCCAAGGTTCAAATCCAGTTTGACCTTGTTCTGATTTATGACTTACCCTTTTGGGGGCATTTTCTGGTCAATTAGCAATTCAATTCAAAGATTAGAAAATCCAAGGAGCCCTTCTGTTTGTCTCCATCTGCATCAATTTCCTCTATTGACAAAGCCTCTATATACATATGTTGATCATAGTATCTATTTCCCTTTGTTGCACCTTGGCTTGGTTGCCACCAGTTCCTGACCTCTCCCAGGACAGGGACTATACATTGTTTCAGTTTCTTTTTTCCTCTGCCTTAAAAGCAATCGTTTGAAAAAATATTTAGAAGGTTTAACTTATCTGTCATTCAAAAGTCACTGGCTGAAAGGCCATGTATAAGTAGCTCTGTTTTTGAAGGCAGCTGCCTATGTAGAACATGGATCCCTTTTGAGTCCCACGAGCAGGTTTTTTTCTCTTCCTGGCTCTGTCATGCATTATACTTTTCCCACAGGGAAAGTTGTTTTTCTTAGACCAGACTAAAGCTGACACTTCTGACAGAGAAGGGGTCAGGATCTAGCTCATGCCAGGGTCAGTACTTGAACATGAGTTTTCATATGAAGGAGCATGAGACACAGTGAGTTAAGCGGTGGGCTGCTAGCTGACTACAGTGTCAGAGGCTTAAACAACCCCCTTTCTCCATGCGAGAGAGATGAAGTTGTTAGTGCTCAGAAAGACTTCTGTTAGAGTCTCAGAAACCCTAGCAGATAGCCTCTTCTTTCTCCCTTAGAGTGGCTGGTGGTTTTGAATTACTAACAGGACAGTTAAGCAGCCCAACCTCCAACCACTATGCCACCAGGACTGCCTTTCAAATGACCAGAGAAGAACTTGTAGAGTTGATGTGGGCTTCTCACCCAGGTTCTGCAGACAAAAGAGAATTTCCTGTTTCATGGACATAGGCAGTAAAGACTTCTCCCTCCCCGGTTCTTCATTTTACGTCAAGATTGTAATGTGGCTTCTTCATTGTATTCATCATATTGAAGTCAGATGTTCTATTAGTTATGAGAAAGTTTAAATTCCACTTGGCCCACCAAACAACGCAGGTTCTTGATTTCTAAAATTGGCTAATGTTGCCCTATCCAATTGAGGTGAATGACCAGAACATACATAGTTATACTCATTCATCCAGCAAGTAGATTGTAGTGGGAGAAAACCTAGTTATAGTGACACCTATTCTATCCAAAATTTTATTCCAGTAAGACTGAAGTTTCTGGCCACAATGACCAGATAAATAGATCTAAAAAACTAACATAATAGGTGGAGGCAAACTTCACGTGCCCTCTAAAATTATGTGATACTGCCCTATCTTTAAGAACAAGAGCACCTGGGCAGCTTAATATCTTTCCACAATCATTCATGATCCACTCTACCCCATAGGCATCTTGTTTTTCTGATCTCTCCATAGAATGATATGAATAGGTGCTGGTTGAGAGGAAGAAAGAAAGACCCTCCATTTTGCTTTGTGTCCCTAGACTTAGCCCCTGACATCTGAGGGTCCTTTCTGTTCATGGTATAACAGGTCATGCTCGTCACTTGACCAAACACAGTTCTGCACAAGTCTTCGACTTATGGTGTGAGTGCCTTTGCAAAGTCTTAATCCTATAAATGACTGGATTTTAAAAAATTACCCTGATGAATAACCAGCTATGCAGATCTACTGCGATTTTATAGATAAGCAAAAACTGCATCCAAGGTGAGCAAATGCTCTTTTCATTTTAGTGTTCTTCTATTTGCATGTATGACCAGGCAGTCTTCACTTGGACACACACACACACACACACACACACACACACACAATTTCCTACTCCAGAAGGCAAACATGCATGCTGATTTTACATTATGAGTGGTGGTTCTGAGATTCTCCCCCTGCTTCCAGTCCAGGCAGCTCCCTGACATGCCCCTGGAGGCAGCTCATTGTGTGCACATACACACACACACACACACACACACACACACACACACCCCACAGGCACGCTCTCTTTTATTTCCTCTGACACCTACAAATAGAACGGCAGGGGACTTCAAATGCACAGAAAAGCAGCTTGACCTACTGGCTGAGTGCCTGTTGTTGGTTATTTCAGCTCTGAGTGGTGTGGCTCATGCCCTGCAAACTGATCAGTTTCTACCTTATGAAGTGGTGGGACCGACTCAGCACATGGGGAGCCACTGCCGATGGAAGCTGGACCCCAACACATGCACTAACCAAGGAGGTTTCTTTAGAGAGGATTTTTTTCATTGTGGGCATGGACTAAATCCCAATATTGGCAGAGTTCTTTGTAGCAGATCCTTTGGTATGGTTGAGAAAGACAAAGAGAGGGAGAGGGAGAGGGGGTTGGAGTCAGAGTGGAGAGTAAGTGGTGTAGGGAAAGGAAAGAAGGAAGAGATGTGTAGGAAAGCAAGAAAGGGAAAAGATTGCAAATAGGCAGTAGGAAGACAGTAATTTAAAATGAGCCAGATAATACTTACTGCTGACTAACTGGCCCACGCTCAAAGCTGAAGAGGAGGAGGATGAGGAGGAAGAAGAGGAAGCCTGCCGGACTGGACTTTGAGACATGGAGGCTTGACTGTGAGCCAGGTGCAGAAGGCTGCCTTGGGAGGCTGCTTGGCCCACTGACGTCTGGGAGGGTTGGTGGAGCTACATGAGGGAAGGGAGGTGTAAAAAATACACAAATGAATGACAAATCAGGGGACAGACTCCAAGGGTATAAAAGTTTCAGGTAGAGTTGAACAGCTTTATTTCAAACATCATATATTTCTCAGGACAAGTGCATGATCTACAGACTAGGCAAGAATAACCATGTAGTATATATGGCAAATAATCATGTGCTTTGTTGGCATTTTATCAGTAATTCTTCAAAAAATTTTTTTCTGTACTCCTCTCTTAGTGATTGTAAATATATGATTAATTTCCAGGTTGGCTTGCTGGAGCACACAATTTCGGACATTTCTTAACTCGGGCAGGTCACTGGACTCTGCTATAGGATAGTAGCAGCCTTAAAAGGCTTCTGAAATATGCATTGATAAAATATAATGCTTCCAATCAATTTGTAATTCAAAAACTCCAACTTATTCTTGTGGCTGTAGTTAACCATTATGTCCTCCATGACAGGGGCTTAGAGGCTCCAATTTAGGCTAAGTGGACAGCCCTGGAGTTGAGAAAGGTGCTCTCTGATAGCCTATAGACAATTAATAGGGACGAGGTAGAAGTTAGAAGAGTCAGGACTTTGATTCATGGCAGAACCCCGTTGGTTTCAGAGAAGAATTGTGCTCTATACCATGAGAAGTAGTTGCAAGTTATTTCTTCTGAGGTGCCTCTGGGTGGGCTCAAACCTTCAATCTTTTGCTTAGAAGCTGAGTGATTAACCATTAGAAGCCTATATAGACTCTTCAAGACCAAAACATCTCCCCACCCCCACCCCAAAGGAGCCAGAAATGTGAATTATTTGTGATTTCCACCTTAAGGAGAACTGTGAATACAAGAGTCATTTTCAACAATCAGTTTGCTGCACTCAACAAAGACTTAGGTATCAGTTCTACTGAGCTAGTGTTAACCGGCTAAGTCCCACCACTGCAAAAATGGCAATAAACAAGAGAAAAGAAAATAAATTAGAGTGGTTGAAAGAAAACAATATCTTAATGCGATAGCAATCACTTAGGGGAAAAATAAAGTCTTGGGGGTGAATTACTAAGAAATCCCCATTGAAGAGAACTGGAGATGGAAACCTCAGAATTGATATTGAGGAGGGGATGATCTGGCTCACTCGAAAGAACCATCAACTGTGTAAGGCATGAAAAAATGTACAAATCATCAAGGGTTCCTGGGGGAGGGATTTGGGGAGGAAGAGGCAAAATGAGGAGGTGATACTAAGGGCTTAAGTAGAAAGAAAATATTTTGAAAGTGATGAAGGCAACAAATGTACGACTCTGCCTGACATACAATGAATGGATGTGTGGATTGTGATAAGAGTTATATGAGCCCCTTATAAAATTATTTAAAAGAGAGAGAGAAAAAAAGCAAAAAGCATCAGGTAACATTTCTCTCTCACTGTCATTTGCGTCAAAGCTGACTCATAGCGCCATTACAGCACCGGGTAGAACTGGCCCTGTGGGTTTCCAAGACTGTCACGCTTTATGGGAGTAGAATGCCTCATTTTTCCACCCAGGAGTTACTGGTGGTTTGGAGCTACTGACCTTGCAGTAACCAGCAGCCCAACTTGCAGCCACCATGCCATCAGTGTTCTGCCAGTTAATTGCTTTCTTATTCTGTGCCAAAAGTTTGTAGGATAGTCATGGTTCATCTCATTAAATTCTCTCCTTAGCTTGTCATGTGAGTTCTAATTTTTACTACTTCTTTACAGATGAGGAGGCTGAGGCACAGATCTATTGTTTTTCCAGCAATTGTGCTGCAAGCTGACCTTGTGCTGTGACCTAAGCTCCTAGCCACAGTGTCACATATAAGAGTGAAATGTCTTCAATAGAGGACTCGTTTATTAAAGGACTGGGCTCTAAGTGGGAAGAGAAGCTCAGCCAAGGGTAAGAAAGAGAAAGGAAAGGGAAACGATTCTGGGTGCTGGGTCTTCATGAAGGCCTGACAGTGCCTCAGCAGCAGTCACCTTTGTTGATGGGATAATTCTACCCCCACCACCATCCACCTCTCCAGGTATACTTTTGGGTTTTATGAGTGCTTTCATACCCATCACCACACTCACAGAAGGATGTCTTTGTTGGTATTAGCTATTGCTGAGTTGGCCTCCCACTCATCATGATGCCATGTGCAATGGAAAGGAAATTGCATGATCCCATGATTGGTTGCATATTGGACTATCATGATCATAGGGTTTCCATTGATTGATGTCTGGAAATTAATCTCCAGGTCTTTTTTCTTGGTCCATTTAGTGTGAAAGCTCTGCTAAAACTTGATCAGTTCAGAGCATCATGAAAGCTTCCACTGGTCAACAGAGGGTTGATGACAGAATATGAGGTCAGTTAGACAAAGATGGAATCCAGGTATTCTGTATAGCATGGCAAGGATTTAAAACAGGCACCTATCTGTGTCCACCTTTTCAGCAGCTAAGGGCCAGCCAGGGCTGTTTTAGTATCATATTTGTTACTGCTTTCTGAATGTACGTGTAAGTTACATAATCTGTTGTCAATTTGAGACTGAAGAGTGAAGGGAGGGAGTTTAGCTTGTCAGTCAGGTCGCAGCTTGATAACCTCATTTGGAGGTGCTAAGGTGATAATAGCTTGCTGGAGGTGGGACACATACTCATTCCCTGTGAGACATTTTTGATGATGAGCCTGATGGAGCTATGCTGATGCAGCCAGAGCCCTGGAGCTGGAGGAGCTATGTGGAGACCCACACCAACACTGAGCTGCTTCTACCACCACTGGATTCACAATACTGTCCACCCACTGGGCTATCATCTTCCTGCATTCAACATCACTGCTTGTGTTTTGTGAGCCTGAAGAGGAATTTATAGATTGGTATAGGGCATATGGGCTAATATCAGACTTATGGACTTGATCTGGACTGGTGGACTGGGCTGGGATATTTTCTTAGTGTACAATTACTCTTTGATCTAAAACTCTCTCTTACACACATAGGAGTGTTTATGGATTTGTTTCTTTAGTCAATCCAGACTAACACAATGTGTGTCTGTTTTCCCCTTTCTGATCAACCTGACCGAGATATAATTTATACATATTAACAAACACCCATTTAAAGGATAGAGTTCTCTGAGTTTTTCCACAACCAAAATGTAGAAAATTCTGTCCCCTCATCCCCCTTTTAATCAAGTTAGCTCAGAAGCCCAGACAACTGCTCTCCTACTTTCCATCCCTCTGTATTAATTTGGTCCTGTTCTAGAGGTGGAATTTTATAGTAAGTAGGCTTCTAGTACCTGGGTTCTTTTGCCTGGCACACTGCTTTTCAGATTTATCCATTTTGTTTTGGGCATTGGCAGTTCCTTCCCTTTTATGGTGGAATAGTATTCCGCTGCAGATGAACGACCAACTGTGGATCCATTCAATTGGTGTTGGGCATCTGAGTTACTGGCTGTGTGGGTTATGTCGGGGGCTTCGTGAATAAGGCTGTTATAAACATTTGGGCATACTTATGCTTTCATTTCTCTTCTGTAAATACCCAGGGATGGAGCTATTTGATTATGCTGGAGAGGAACTTTTGTCTTTTTAAGAATCTATCCAACTGATTTTCAAAATGGTTGCACCATTGTAAGGCTTACCAGCAGTGTCTGAAAATTCCAGTTACATCCTTGTCAAGTTTTGGGATTGCCAAACCTTTGTCATCTCCTAAAGTTTAAAATTTTTTCTTCCATTAAGTGCACATAAAACTTTTAAAACAATTCTTGATGAAGTGCTATCTTAGAGAATGTGCTTAGGAAGCTATTTTCATCTCTGCTTATCCATGGTAATATATTTTTCTTTTTTTCTTTTTGGGCATCACTGCTCTCGGGGGGTGGGAGTAGGAGGTCCGGCCTTTGCTCCGTGGAGCTGGAATCGAACCTCCATCCCAGTGGGCCGCAGTCCCGCGCACAACCACTACGCCACCGGGCCTCAGCCCGGTAATATATTTTTCATCTGATCCAAATGACATTTCTTTCAAGGAGCTATGCCTGGTGTGATTATGAGGATTTTAAATTTCAAGACACCAGAGAGATGATGGCTCACAGCCAGGTGGTATGAAGGCTAGTAGAGCCCAGTATTCCCAGGAGACCAACTTGTCCTTCCTACAGAATTTCTTGCATGTAGATTTCAGGTAGCTTTATAGCTACTCAATGATGCTACATGGAGGCTGGATTAGGAAGCAAAGGTAGTTATAATCAATGCAGAAACTCAAATTAATATGCATCAAGCATCTGCCTAAGGTAATTAGCCAATCTGCCGAGCACATAATCAACAATTGAATCCAGTAAATTTTATTCTGTAGGGACACACATTAAAGATTAAATCTATTTTTAATTTGCTTAATAAAATGTGATGTATATTTGCATGTCAGCCTACCCGTGCTAACCTATTGAGCTGTCCTTCTAAGTACTGCTGTTTGACAAAAGCTATCTACAGTTTTGAGTTACTGAATCATGAGGTAGTCCTCAATTTTACCATTCCATCAATATATTATTGGCTCTGGCTCTGGTAAAATGCCATAGAGGCACTGGATAAGACACTAATCAATTTAAACATTCCTTCCTCAGATGCAGTGCAACAAAGGAAAAGTTACTAGGCTGCGTCTCTTGTTGGAGTCACTAAAGCAAAGAGACTTAGAAAGAAGTTTTAAGAAAACTGAAAACTGCATTGGTGAAAGAAAACAACCAACCCCCCAAACAAACAAACTAGGAAATTGCAAGAAGAAATTTTGCCCCTCCCCTTAACAATGTACCTGTCCCTTCCTTGTGGGCAGTAAGGCTGTCCTGTGAGCATTTCCTTTGGGAATGTTACCCCATTTACCACAGAGTCCCGCTCTTGTCAACTTCCGATGTCTTTTTATTCCCTGAGCTCAAAGAAATTTAAAAGGAAGATGGCTCGGCTTCCTTTGTATTTTCAGGATGTTGAAATGGCCATTTGGATGTGGTGAGAGTTAGAGAAACGGAAGTGCTACCTTTAGAAATGTAGAGACCTAGATGGAGAATTTGCTAAGAAACAATAGCTTCACATTTTGATGTTTTTTTTTTTTGTTTAATTAAGGTTTCTATGATATTGCAGCAATACTTTTTTGAATCACCCTCATAATTCTAGTACTCCAAACTTGCTTTTCTCTGTATTATTTCCTGTTTATACTCTATATCACATATTATACCCTGACTGAATTGCCTCTGGAGCCTCTGGGGGTGCAAACAATTCACATACTCTGTTATTAACAGAAATTTTGGGATTTGGGTCCACCCAGAAGTACCTGGAGAGAGAGAGACCTGGTGATCTAAGTCTGGAAACTTCTCTGTTGAAAACTCTGTGGCACATGGTTCTGGTCTGACACATGGAAGGTGGCCGGGAGTCAGAATGCACTTCATGGGAAAAGTGTGGTTTCTCCTTTTAAAGATAGAAGCTGTTACTTATTTTCTTTTACCTTTACCTCCTAAACACTTTCTTGGCCTCTTTCAAGCCTTGAGTCACGGGTGAAGAGATTGACAACAGGGACAATCAACAAGAGAGGACGAGAAGGAAGGGGCAGTTGCTGTTACCCACAGCCGTTTACATCAATGAGAGAAACAGGGGATAGAATCCATCCTGTTAGAATCCACTCAATGGCCTAGAGTTTGGTTTTGAGTTTTACCCAGAGGACGAAAAATAGGGAGGGGCAGGAATCAGAATGGAAACTGTTTCCCACTTCCTGCTGGCTCTCCCCGGCTGGGCTGGCTTCACTGGTTTGTGTTGGTTGGCACTGCTGGGGTGTTTAATATATTCAACAAAAATAGATTCAAATACAATCACACATTAAAGGCTTTCTAGATTTCCTGCACCACCGCTTCCCATATATCTTTCATGTGTAACGCAGTATATCTTTTAAAATGTTTACTTTCTGGGATAAAGCCTTTTCTAATTAGATTCAAAATTGCTGTAAAATAACTGGGGCTGACAAGCATCTTGGAAAATGGAATAAGATGCAGAATGTGCTAGGCAAGTAGGAAAAGCAAATGCATGTAAACAGTAACATTCAAATGGGTTAAAGAGAAAAGCACTTTGGGAGGGTAAAACAAAATACAACGGAACAACTCTCCAAATATGCCAAGGCTCCACGTAGGATTGTAGCCAGATGCAGAGAGCCCAGGCTGCCACGCGGACTGGACTGCAGTGACAAGCCATGTGGGCGATGGAGCCTGCTCACAGATCCCTGAGAGAAAGGGGTAAGGGGAGGGGATGGTCGTGCTAACCGCAAGGTAAGCGATCTGAAACCATCAGCTACTCTGTAAGAGAAGGATGAAGCTTTATACTCCGGTGGCAGGAGCCCTGGTGGTGTGGGGGTTACCTATTGGGCTGGGAACCACCGGGTCAACAGTTCAAAACTGCTGGCTGTTCTTCATGAGGAAGACCAGGCTTTCTTACTCCCAGGAAGAGTTACAGTTTCAGACAGTACCAGCATGTCCACGAGGGTCCCTGTGAGTTGGAATCCACCCGATGGCAGTGAGTACAGTCTGCACAGGGGTTTGTCGGAGGCCTCCTAATGGCTTACAGGTAATGGAAGCAGGTGGTTCTCAAAGACAGCATGCATCAAAATCACCTGGAGGCACTATCAGAACACAGCCCGCTGGGCCCCACCCGAAGGGTTTCTCATTCAGGTTCAGGTGGGGCTAAGTCATTTTTGTTCCCACACGATGCTGATGATGCTGGCTGGGGGGATCTTATGAAGGATGGGGATGCTGGCAGGGGATGCTGCGTGGTGCGGTTTATGAGGACATTGCTAAGTCACATTTACAGGATTATAAGGGGAGAGTAAACCAGACTTCTGGGGCCATAGCAACTTTGAGAGTAGTTTACCATAAGCCACAGTAGTTGCCCCCTGGACAGAATAAAACATTCCTTTTGGGTTCCACCAAATACTTTCATATGAAGGATGGTTATTGGTTTTTGGATGAGCATGGAGATCCTTAGCTTTAAAAAATCTAGAGTACAATATGAAAAGTAATAACAATTTATAAATTATTACGGGCTCATGGGGAAGAGGGAGGAGTGAGGGAGGGGAAATATGAGGCGCTGATATTGGTGGCTTAACTGGAGGGAGGATGTTTTGGGGGGGGTGATGGCAACAGGTGCAAATGTGGTCTGCATACAATTGACGTATTGATCGTGATGGGAGTTGTATGAGGCCCCAATAAAATGATTTATGAAAAAATCTAATATTTTACTGACTCATATTTTCTTACACTGTTCACCAAGTTCGCCGATGCGATCCTGTGGACGTGCTTGTCTAGGCTTCCGGATCCTGGCGGTGTTTTTCCTTTCTCAAGCATTGATATCTCAGATGGAACTTTGTGGATTCTTCTCAACCTCTCATGACTGATAATAGACATCATCATTCAGATGGGTCGGCAGCCTTATAGTTAGTTAGGCTCCATTAATTAGCGGTGTTCTTGTAAATTGTCTCTGTTTCGGTCTCGCAGCATGGTGACCGCATGTACCAAAGCACAAAACATTGTTCTCTCCAGGGCCATCTTCCTGCTCACTGATAACGTACTGTAAGAGTCCCGTGTGGCAGCTGTTTCACCATGATCTCTTCCCTCATTTTTGTTGATTTCTGTTACCAAGGGAGAAGGACAGGGCTTTCTACTCCTGTATAGTCTCAGACACTCACAGGGTCTGTTCTATCCTTGCCTATCGGGGGGAAGTGAGCTGGCATCAACTTGATGGCAGTGAGTGTGGCTTTGGTCTGTGACCAAACCAAACAAGCAGTTGATCTTTTCTGACAGGTCCCAAATAAGCGAGCAGTCGCTCCAGCCTCACTTCCACCACGAGGCTGTATTTCTTCTTCAAGGCATTTGTTTCTTTTGCTGGTACCATTCCATGGTCTAGGCGTAAGAAATTAACAAGGCAACTATTTTTATGAAAATAAAACCTCACCCTCAGTCATCTGGCCAGGAAGCTCTGTAGTTGACTCCAGCAGAGTGGATTTTCTTCTGATGTGAGGGAGGGAACTTTTCCTCGGTCATTTATAACTCCTTTCACTGTTGAAACTAGGCTTTGGTGAAACCAAGTACTTAGCATAAATCACACGAAGATCTGAATTGAGAAACGTATCTACTGTACAATAGAAATCCTTGATTTTTTTTTAGTGGTTGTCTATATTATTTCTTCGATGTGAAAGATAATACTTTAAGAAAAATTGAAGGGCAATATCCTTATATGTCTAGCTCTGAGCTTTTTATATTCTTGGCTCTGGGAATTTTATGACCGACTATCCTGAGAATCACAGTTTTTTTTTTTTTATCAGAGACTCAGCTTTGCACCTCTCTTGTCGATTTATACACCTTGCGAACTTTACTATGTGTGTCAAGGGGGCTCAACCAGGGCTCATGCATTCATTTATTTTCATCATTTTCCTTGCTGTTTCTGAACAGGTCGACTCTCAGTTCCTTGATTTTTCTGGGTCAGGATAGGATGGGCTTGGACAAGGGAGGCAAGCTTGTTGGTCCTTGCTGTAGGCTTGGGTGCTCAGGAAGGTTCTCATATGACTTTCCTGGGAGGCCCCAGGCTTTTCTCAGCATGTGTAACCAATCACAGTGAGGTGTACCCCACTTTGTGGCATGTGAATCACAGAGCTGGATGAGCAAGATGCATCCCCAAGAGGCTAGCTGTTTCTTTCCAGGCACTCCTGTTCTCATTCTTCTGGGAGGAGGGTGGTGGTGCTTTGACTAGCAGGGGAGCATATGTCTCTGTGGTTACAATGAGGCTTATTCTAGAGACCATAATGGGCTGTGAGACAATTTGGGGGATGCTTTTGGATGCGTGGAAAAGACAAATAAAGTGGACATAGTTTTGAGGCATGGCCCCATGCTTGCTTTGTATTTGTCATTTCTTAGTTAGGCCAGTCTTCTGGATGAAAATGGGACTTCCTCCAATCTAGAGCTGTAATTTTATGTAACAGCAATAGTCTCTCACCCCTACACTGTTCCCTTGCAGTTGAAGTAGAGTGAGAGCAACTCTGTCACAAATGTTAATGATTTCTATGGTAACGAATTCACCACCTCATAAGCACTTTGCCACTGGGCTTTACTCACAGAAATAGTTTTCTACAAGTCTGTATTGGAGCAGGTGGATCTCACCTTTTATTTTCTCCCCAGAGATCATTTCAAGCAGTTGAAACTAGTATTTTAAAAGGCAATGAAAGACGGAGAATCTTGCATTCTTTGGGAAGTCATTTTGAAGGTAGGGCAATGGAACATTGTCAATAGTAGAAGAGCAGAGGCAACAAGGAGAAGAGGGGAATGTTCTTCCTGGTATAGAACAATAGAAACTTACACTTGGAGAGCCTGGTCAACATGTTCAGCCACTCACTAAAAGGTTGAAAGGTCAAGTTGAGCTGGAGGTGCCTTAGAAATAAGTAAGATCTGGTGATTTCCTTGGGGAAATTTATGAGGGCAATGGATGTACAAATGTGTTTGACACACCCTGGGCTGATGAATGGATTGTGCTAAGAGTTGTATGAACCCCCAATAAGAGGATTAAAAAACCCCAACAAACCAACAGTGGTCAGTTCGAGCTCATTACACATGCTCTCTAAGAGTTTCAACTGACTCGACAACAGCTGCTGTTTTGCTTTGCACCACTGCCTGGGCTACCCCTGGGTGGGAAGAGGGTGGCTGGGATTCTTGACTCTGAAGAAAGGAGAACAGTTTGGGTGATTTGGATTTCGAGGGAGAATCAGATGCAGTGAAGCAGAAGGCCTTCATTTTGGGGAGGTGTGTTTGGACCTGGTTCCATATTTCTTGGTGCCCATTCCCTTGGAGGTGATCCTTTTACAGGATACTCAGGTGAACCCATGCATCCCGGGACCACATCTTTCTGTCCCAGAGCTGAACCCAGGTTGTAGTGTAATGGGTAGAAATCAGTCGATGAATATTAGAATGAAAATAAAGATGGGGATCCTCAGGATGCCAGTGATGTCCATGATGCATACTTGCTGGAGATCTTTTACCTCCTTTGGTAGACTGTGAAGCCCAGGAAGGCAGGCCTTAGGGTGTGAGTGTTGGTTGTGCTCATGTCTAGCTTCCCGGCAGTGTGGTTAGTGTTTGGTGGGCGGTAGTACATATTTTTATTTTAAACAGATTTTCATATTTATTGAAGAAATGGATGACTTTCCCAACCACAGGTTCTGAGTGCTCACAATGGCCTATTTCCATGGTTGGATTAGAAGCCAAACAGAAGCAATGGCTGAAGTCTTAGAAGGATTCTTCAGTTTTGTTAGAGATGAACGAGGAGAGAGATACTTTCTTCTTTTCTTTTTGCATTTTATTTCTTGTTTCCTAACCAAATACTATTAAACTCATTCTGACTCATGTGTGTCCAAGAAGAATTGTGTTCTGTAGGGTTTTCACTGGCTGATTTTTCAGAAGTAAAACCACCAGGTCTTTTTCTTAAGTCTCCTCTGGGTGAACTTGAACTCCTAACCTCTTGGTTAACAGTGGCTGAGTTTACTATTAGTGCTACCCAACGAATCATTTCTTGTTTCCCATTCTACATTATAGGCTTTTCCAACAGCACATAAAGACACATATGAGGTCCCACATTGTTAGTCTTCACCTTTCCCATCTTCTATCTTGATTAGAAAGACTTCTAATGTTACATCTCGACATTATATTATTATGTAACTGTCACTTCTTAAACCCAGTTGATGGGACTACATGTTTAAAAGTGTTTCAAACAGAGATGACCTAGGCTTAAAAATCTTACAACAGAGAAACTGAGGAATTACTGTTTTGCCATTGTGGTATGTGATTTTTATCCCTGCAGCATTAGATACTATTATCCACTTCTGACTTGGTAACCCCCCTTTCACTCGCTGGGTTTTCCTCCTACTTTCTGACCTACTATTTCTTTTTGGGTTCTCTCTCCATTCCTCATTCATCTCTTAAGAGCAGGTGTTTCCCTCTTTGCTTTTCCTTCCTTCCCAATCCCTCCTACTTTTCGGGAGTGTCTCATTGGCTCTCATGTTTTCAACTCCCATATAGCGATATGTGTGTGCTTATGGCTCTAGATCCAGCTTCCCTGTCCTGAACTTTATAATGGTTTTAGCCTTCATTTGATTTTATTATCATTTTATTTACCTTAAAACAGACATCTATCCTTTCATGGCTTAGGAAGTGAGCAGTAGGTATTCAGAGACTTGGGCAAGGCTTTCTCTTTCTGGGTCGGTTCTGAAGGAAGGTCCTTGCCATCATTGTTCCTTTGAATCTGGCAGCTTCGCAGCACAGGGGTGTGGGATTCAAAAGACATACTTGCTCCCGACTCTTCTTTTTTGGTAGTAGGACATTCTGCTGCTCCTTGCTTTTTATTTCCTTTTAATTAAAAACTATTTTTTAAACCTTTGTTTTTAACTCTCTAGGAGACACTTCAATATTTTATTGTGGACAGTTTGCACAGCACATGAGGCTCCCATTGCACATGTTCCATACCTATTGCTTGGGGAGCACTAAGTAAGCATTGGGTCACTAATCACCAGGTTAGTGGTTCAAGCCCACCAGCTGCTCTGAGGAAGAAAGATGAGGCCATTTGCTCCCAAAAGATTTATAGTCATGGAAATCCCATGGAGCAATTCTATTCTGTCCTTTAGGATCGCTGTGAGTCAGCATCAATTTGACAGTAGAGGGCATACACACTTGAGCCAATGTCCATTGGCTTTCCGTTCTATTTTCCCATTAACTTTTGGAAGCATCCTCAAATCATTCAGTGTTGTGGTTATATTTTTCACATTTTTCATTCTGGTTGTTCTGTCTCCATTCTCTAACTTCCCTGACTTCTCCTGACCTTCCCATCTTTGCTTTAGGGTAAATGTTGACTGGTCTCATACAGATGATTACTTACAGGATCCAGTTCCTTAAAACAAATGTTCCCCTTGTTGTCATTATTGGTTGCTCTCAACTTGCACCTCGACATGCACCGAGTACCTGTGTTCAGTGGGGCTTTCAGGGCTGGGATATTCTGGGAGCAGATCATGAGCTCTCATTGGAGGCAGCCGTGAATGCATTTGCACCCTCAACCTTTTGGCTAATATTTGAGCATTTAACTGTTTTCATCACCCAGGATCTTCACCACTCTATGAATGAGGGGCTTCAAAAATGGATGGAAGAATGGTATTGAACGATATGGGATTTTTTTCCATAAACTTTTTGAGGCCCCTGTGTTCCTATCAAATTTTGTACACACCTGCCTGGTCCCATTCTCTATTTCACGGTGTGGCAGTTATGTGCTTATGTTAATCTTATGATTGAAACATAGGGGTGGAGTCTAGCCTGTTAATCTAGAGCTAGCCATTGAGTAGCCAATGGGGCCTCAGGGTGGGCATGGCTTTCTCCTGATATGTCTGGGAAATCTCATGATATTTCACTCATGAAGATGAGAAGCTATCTTCCCCAGTTGTTGAGAGTTAGTCTCAGAGATGATTAATCATGGACAAGACAAAATGGCAGTGTCCGATGAGCTAGACGAGCCGGTGGAGAGACCACATGGCTTTGCCGTGATGGAGTCAAACCTCTGAAGCTGGGGTGGCCACATAGAGATTTCTGCCAGTGATGAATTGCTTCTGCTGTTCATGGACCCTGAACCCTGGAAGCAGGAGCCATGTGAAGACCCCTGCCAGCACCGGGATTGTGCATCCCCTGACCTGTGACTTCATGAGTCGGAAGGAGACTTTATAGACTGATTTCGGGTATATGGGCTAATATCGGACTTATGACTTTGAACTGGACTGGGCTCAATGTCCTGTTCCTCTTGTATATAAACCTTTTCCTTGTGTCTATGTGCATGTCTATGAAATTTGTTCCTCTAGTCTACCTGGACTAACACACATGGTATGATAGAACTCAGTTTATAAATCAGTGTGTGTCTTGCACAAGACTTGGCCCTCCCTAAAATAATTTCTCTTTTTCCCTTTCCTTTGAATTTAGCAATGGCCTTGATAGCACAGTGGGTTATGCATTGGGCTGTTAACTACAAGGTGAGTAGTTCAAAGCTACCAGCTGCTTCTCAGGAGAAAGATGAGGCTTCCTACTGTGGTAAAGATGTACAGTCTTAGAAATTCACAAAAGCAGTTCTATTCAGATTCAATGGCAGTGAGTTTTGTTTTTGAGTCTTATCATACAACGGGTTTCCAAAAACAAGTTTGTTAAATGAACCAATTAACTAGAAGCACCCAAATCCTCATAACTGGCTCAACAGGTAACATCATGACAAGTGGAAAAAAGTTGAAG
Organism: Nesogale talazaci; assembly: GCA_004026705.1. Lineage (NCBI taxonomy): Eukaryota > Metazoa > Chordata > Mammalia > Afrosoricida > Tenrecidae > Nesogale > Nesogale talazaci. The sequence continues at coordinate 116,686 of PVJH01002979.1, forward strand.
TTGTCAATGATTTCACCTTGCTGAGAACCGTAATCAATGCTCATGGAAGAAGCGGTCAAGAGATCACATGAAGCATCGCATCGGGCAAGTCTGTTGTGTGAGACCTCTTTAAAGTGTTGGAAAGTGACGACGTTACTCTGAGGGCTAAGGCGCACCTGATTCAAGTCAGGGTATTTCCAGTTGCCTCAGATACAGGTGAAAGTTGGACTTTGAATAAGGAAGACTGAAAAAGGATGTGTGCATTTGAACGACAGTTCTGATGAATAAAATTGAAAGGGCCAAATGAGGAGTTGATACCAAGGGATCAAGTAGAAAGAAAATGTTTTGAGAATTTGTACAACAAATGTACAAATGTGCTTGACCCAATGGGTGTGTGTATGGATTGTGATAAGAGCTGTACGAGCCCCCAATCAAATGATTAAAATAAAGAGTATAGACAATTCTGTCTTGGTAGAAGCACAACAAGAGTGCTCCTTGGTGACAAGGGTGGTGAGACTTCGTCTCACATACTTTGGGCACGTGGTCTGGAGTAGGAGGACCTGGCTGCACTTTGTTCTGTGGTACATGGGGCAGCTGACTCTGTGACACCTAACAGCCCCCCACCTCCTCCACTGAGTGGTCCTATCTTCATTTTTCAGTGCTTTGTACTCAGCCGTTAGCATTACACATAGGAGACACTTGATTGGTATTTAAGTGAAGAAATGAACCGGACCATCATGGCATCAGGGAAATTCAACCAGCCAGCAATTCCCAATGTTGATCTTTTAATATGTAGGTGGCATCATTATGGGATCTCTTGGTGCTTAATCACGTTTTTTTTCTCACTTAGAGCTGAAATATAAGTGCTCTTGGCTTCTACTGGATCTCACTTGAAATGCATCTGAAAATTAAGTGTCATGAATGTAGATACCTAAGAACACATCCCTACTGAATTTTATGCCACTTCATTTGTAGATAATGCAATATATTCTTGTTTTTAGATTTGGGAGCCATTTAGTTATCACCTCCATGCACTAAGAATGAAAGATAAAGTGACTTGCTTTTTTAAAAAATCAGTATTCCTAGGTTAGGATTAGTGGGATTGGATATACTCTTATAAAAACAAATGACTTTTCATTGGGGACTGAGTGGAAGAAGGAAGGCTTTACCTGCTGGCCTGGCTTGATTGGGGAGAGCGTGATGCCCTGGGTGTTGATCACTGGCAGGATCTGATTCCCGATGACCGTGGCGATGATCTGGCCCTGAGCGTTCGTCAGGAGCTGGGGGGTGATGGGCTGTACCTGAAGGCCTTGAGCGCCACTTGCTGCTTGGCCTGCTGGCCCTGGACTAGGCATCAGTGGAATGGTTCCAATAATCTGCAAGAGACAGGCCAGAGATGAGGAGCCCACCCTGTGCTGGTGTGCATGTGCATGAAGACCCCTCCAAATAATCCCATCTCACGGGATGTTACCTGGGATGACTAGAATCTGGGGTGACCTACGGCTGCGGGCACTCATGTGAAGGAGAGAGCAGGACGCATGGCCTGAGTTCAAGGGAGGAAGTCTTTGAAACATATACTGGGCTGCTCATGATAAGGCCTGAAGTTCAATGTCACCAGCCACCCTGTGGGAGAGAAATGCTGATGCTGTTTGCATAAATATTTATTCTGGTAAGTGCTATGTAGGGTCACTCTGTGTTCTAATCAAGTTGAGATTGCGCTGGGTCTGATTGAATGACATAGACCTGTGGCATCTGTGGGGAGGGCACTCATATCTTTCTTTCCCCCTGAGAACCAAGGAGCAGGAGAACTTTGAGGCACCCAAGGCCCCATTCTACATAGGAGCTACCAGTCTTCCCCTCAGGACTCCACACACTTGAGAGTTCCACTGCACCGGTCTCCCACCTGTGTTCCCCTCTGTACTCCCATCTCTCTACCTCTTCACCAACTCCAACTCTCTCTCAAGGTCAAGGGCCAATGCTCCTCAGTGGCTTTTCCCAAGACTCCCCAGCAAGATTACCAGGAAACCCTTTGCCCTGGAGCTGCTTCCAACTCATGAGGACCCCGTGTGTGTCAGAATAGAGCTGTGATGCATGGGGTTTTCCGGAGCTGATAGTGTTGGAAGTAGATCACCAGACCTTTCTTCTGAGGCTTCTCTGATTGGACTTGAGCCTCCAACCTTTGGACCAATGATTAAGCATGTCAATCCTTTATATCAGAGAGATGACCCAATAGGATTGAAACTCAAACTCATTGTTGAAAAGGCCCACCTGTCCCTGTGAGTTTCTGAGACTGTAACTCTTGACACCCCACTTTTCTCCCATAGAGTGCATGGTAGTTTCAAGCCACTGACCTTGTGGTTAGTAGCCCAACTCATACCCCACCGGGGCTTTTTCCGTAGGACTGGGGCCGTGTTATAGCACCAGTATCTCATTAAGAATCCAGACTCTGCAGTCAGAGAGATGAAGTTTCTTCCTATCTCAGCTGTCCTACTTGCTACGTAATATTTGTTAAAGAACTCAAGCTAACTGAAGGCTTGGGCTGAAATTAGGTTTATAAACAAATCTTTGAAACATGTAAAACAAAGGTGAAATGACTACTAAGGGCTGAAATCGGGGAAGAGGAGATGGTCAATCTTAAATGTTGTATTTTAAATGGGGGGTTAGTAATTCAGGTGGCAGCATGGGCTCTTATTTGCCGTCTAGTGTTTTTTGACCTCCAGGGTCCCTAGATGGCTCAAATGGTTAAACACTCAGGTACTAGCTGAGAGGTTGGCAGTTGAAATACACTCAGAGGAGGTTCCTTGGAATAACAGTCTGGTAATCTGTTTCCAAAAGTCAGAGTCTTAAAAACTGTAGGGAGTTATACTGTGAAACACACAAGGGTCACTTGGAATGGAATGGAAATCGGTTTTAGCCTCTCGCCTCAGTGAATGGATTATGTGGATGGTCGGTAGGAATGGCCTGGCTGACGCAATGGCTAGGCTACAGAGAAAAGGCAGTAAAGTGAAGCAGCCTGTGTATAGTGTGCTTATAACATGCCACAGCAGAGATGATGTCAGGGATACACTGTCGGAGACAAACAGTCTATAAGGGACTGGCATATGATCAGTGCATCCAGTTGGTAGGTATCCATCACACTTGCCGTGTGATGTGAATTCTCCTCCCTACACTGTTGAGTGGTGGGTGAAGTAGCTCCTTGACTTTTGACTTCAGACATGCGCTGAGGCCAGGGAGTCCAGGGGCTACCATTGCCTATTAAGCGGGCCTCAGCACGTGGTTTTACACGAAAGGTTTGCTTTCACTCACGATTCTTATGTCAACTCTATGGAGTAGGCATTACTGTTGAAAAGACAAAAATATGAGGGCTGGGGCAGTTAAATGAGTTGACAAGTTAGTCATCTTATAAACTGGGAAATAAGGGTGTTGGGGGGTGCCGTGGTGAAGCACTTGGTTTCTAACTGGTATTGGTGATCAGGTAAAAAAGACTGGGTGATCTGCTCCTGAAAGATTCCAGACGGGAAATTACAGACAAGAGCAGTTCTGTTCTGTCGATTTGTATCCTTGGGAGCTGAAATTGTGTCAATGACAATAGCAGAATCAACAAGAAGCTAGAAATGGGGTTCAGGTCAGACTGACTCTGAAATTCCTGTTTTTATGATATCACTCCGCACCCATTTTATGCAGGTCATTGAAGGGAATCAGCTCAAAGTAAAGACACCACAATCCCTTTTATAATCCTCAACACTGGCCTTACAAATGATCCAGTTTTCTTTCCTCAACCACCCTAATGCAGGTCATGAACACAGTTTCTCCATCATTGTTGTGAATGAATGGATGGCTGTCCCTCAGCTATCCATTGCAACTGGGACCCTCGGAGACCACCCCGCTCAGTGACAAAGATCATGCCATAAAAATAGCTCCCTCCTCTTTTGGTAGTTGCTGCCACACAAAAGTCCTGTGGGATTGCCCTAATGGAGCAACTGAGTGAGTATCAAGTGTCAATGGCAGTTGTCAACGGATGTTGATAAAGGTCAAGCCATTACTAGGAGAGTGGTCAGCAGAGCCTTAGGGAGTTTTTAGCTCCCTGAACTAGCCTGTGGTATATGCCCAGTAACATCAGCAAGGCACACATCCCACCCATGTGAGTCAGGTCAGGAGGGGTTCACATCAATAGATCAGAGCTCATAAGTACTTATTGATGAGTGGCCTTGCATTAAACAGCTCAGGAGCCAAGGCTGGTTATACAGCCCCACACGCAATTTACGAGAGCCTGGGAGAGCGCTTCCTTGGAGAATGCCCCTTTCCAGATGCCCTCATGAAACTTGACAGTCAACCCACCCAGCCTGGCTCCTCTCAGTTTCTGAGACTCGGAAGCCCTGCTCCATCTGATTGGCCTAAGTTGGAAGCCTGTGGGGAAGAGGCTGAATTCATGTACGCGGCAGGGTTATGGGCTCTATTTTAGGCAGCATTTCAGTGTGTTTAGATGCCTGGGAGAATGCTTCACAGGGAGACGTGGCACATGACAGTTACAGAACACACTGGTGCTCAAGAGAGCTGCCTTCTAGTCGCAGAAGACTGACATGAGTCTGTGCTGGCTTTCTGGGTAATGAGATGCTCTGCAGACTTTCTGGACAGAAAGGAGGCAGGCGAATACAAGCAACTTCCTGAGCATCACCTCTCTTCTCAATGTTGTGCTGTGACATTATTAAAACATGGTGCTACTTCTGTCCCTTTCCACATCGATTCCTTGGCATCGCTTAGGTAGACTAGGATAACATTAATGTTAGAGTCAGATAAATCTGTAATGGCATCGCTGGGAGAGCTCTTCCATAGAGAGTTAAGGGTATGAAGCGAGAGTGGGGGTCAGGAGAGATTCTAAAATAGGGATGCCTTCTGTGAAATTATGCATCACTCATTTTTTACTTCCCTGTCAGGTGACTTGGTATCAGTATCTCAGCAGATCAAAATCTTGGCAGTGCATTGGGAGGATTTTGTAATATGCCCCCAGATGTCTTACAAGACTCCGGTTTTAATTTGCTTCCCCTCCCAGATTGGTAGAGAATGTCTTGGACCATGTAGTCTAAAAAGTCAGTGATGTGCCTGTGTTACTTAGGTTGGCTCTTATTCCTCTTGGCATTTTTACCATCTGATCAAAACTCCTCTAGGACTCTGGATTTCCAGAGGAAGCATTTGCATCTGGACATATTTCCATGGAAGCAGGGAAAAAACTTGAGAAGACCTTACAGGATCTCTGATTTGAGAGGAAAGGTAAAAGAGGATCCTTTGGAGAATCTGGCCTCAACTTTTGAAATTTAGGTTTCTGGCTCCCCAAACAAAATGAAATTAATTTTTGTTGAACAGATTCCATGGGTCAGAACAGAATTGTGTTCTACAAGGTTTTAAAGGGCTCGTTTCCTAAAAGATTGCCAGGCCTTTCTTCTGAGGCACCTCTGGGTGGACTTGAATCTCCATTCTTTCTGCTAGCCGTGGAGTCTGTTGAGTTCATTAATGGACTACCATCCAAAGACTCCTGGGTCAGAGCTAGAGATTTAGGGTCAGGAGTAATCCTGAGGAGAGGCTAGTCTCTGAGAAAAATAAGACCACTAGGTTCTCCCTCCTGTCCCAATCAGTAAATACTGAAGATAAATAAGCCTGCAAGTTTTTCTATCCATGCTGGGGACTGTGGCAGAGCAGCCAATTCTTGCTAATATCGATGGTACTACATCATGAAAACACCAAGATGATGCATTTGGGACAGGCATACCACATGAAAAAATTTTAACATTCTAGAAGAGGAAATGATTCGATTCAATCGATTGCCAAGGACTGACTGACAATCTGATAAAGATCTCTGTACCCATGGTTTGGGTCAGCATCCTGGGTGGTGTAGTGGGTTACATGTTGGGCTACTAACCACAAAGGGGTCACTCTAAAACTGCTGGTCACTTCACAGGAGGAAGATAAGGCTTTGCACTCCTGTAAAGAATTAGAGCCCCAGAAACCCACAGGGAGTCTCCAATGCCTTATATAGGATTGCTGGGAATCAGACTCCACGTGATGTCCATGAGTTTCTGGCTTTTAATTTATGTGCTGGGCACTCTAAAGAATATTGGAAAATAATGACTGATTTCATAGGGAGGTAGGTGGATATGGTTAGGGAAGAATTTACAGAACTAATGGGACCTCAGAAGTTGGGTGAGAGTTGGAAAAGTAGTGAAAACATTTTAAACAAGAGTCTAGACTCGATTAACATGCGAGGGACATGAGGGATGCTGAGTTGCTAGTTTGGATAAATAGAGGGTGGCAATGGTGAAGAAAGAACAATTCAGTGTCGCAGGGACAATCCCATTTGGTTCCAGAGAATTGGGTAGGAGACTTTAGGATTTGAGCTGGTGTCCTTGAAGCCTTTTTGGTGTGAGCGAGACAAAAGAGATAGATAGGAAAGAAGTAGAAGAGACATTGCAGACCGGGAGATCAGTAGCAAGGATGCTATTGTAGCCACCCAAGTGTGAAGCAAAACACCTTAATGAATCCTTGACATCAGGATGCCTGATTCGTTGCCTTGCACCTCAATTCGAATGCACTATCTCCTATATGCCCAAGTCGCAACATTAGAAAATTTTGATTGACGTCATTGCCCCATCAATCCCAAGGCAGATAGCTCAGGCATTGCTCGCAACGATTTGCTAGGTCTTTGCTCTGGCTCGCCAACAGTAATGATTCATGTCTGATGAATGTTTTAACCAGGCAGAATCCCATACTGGCATTGTAATGATAATTTGTGACCTCAAAGAGTTCCAGGCCTCTCTGACAGAAGACTTATTTGGTTGTTGCTGTTCATATCCACCTGTCTCTTTCTTTAGATTGGTTGTGGCATAAACCACAACGGAAGAATAGTCGATGTTGCTAGAACAACTAAAAAGAAATTTATTAAAATGACTACTGCTGCCCAGCAGCACACATAATTTACAACTCTTATTTCCATAAGAATTTGGCTGGCTTCCACATAGACGTGGCTATCAGGGATTTAGCAGCCATTATAATTAAGGCCAGGTTAAAGATTATTTTGTGATTAGAGCCAGCACAGGAATTCAAGGCCACATACTATGTTGGGTTACTATATTATTTCTAAAACACCTATCTGCAACATGTGTACAAATAAAATTGAAACAATTGATATAATGAAGGTTCTAAGGGCTGTAAAAGCTCCCAATAATAGGATAAAAAAATTCCAAACCAAACCAAACAAGCAAAAAACAAAACAAAATAACAACGACAACAACAACACCCCACAAAAATAAGAGAAAGGTCATACAAAAAAAATGCAATGCTCCTCTGGACCTCAGTCTGGTAGGTGTGTTCAGTGGGGCAGCTTATAATGTCTAGGGGGGAAGTACTTTGAATTTATTCCCCACATGCATAGGTGTCATTAGCAACACTCTGAGCATGGCATCACAGAAGCCCAGGGCACCCAGACAAGTGGTCTGATGGGCCACATGTCATAATAGCCTATGACATGCTGTTACACTCTGCTACAGAGAATGGGATTGCGGTTGTCAATTTGACAAGCAATTTTCTTGCACATATCTTTAAGAAAAGGAAACCCAGTGAATTCCTCATGTCTTTCAATCTATCAGCGGAGACAATTCTTTCTCAAATATTTGTGTAACCTCAGCACTTTTTGGTCAAGAGCCTTTTGTTAACATCGCATCACCTCGTCCATTTTTGAACAAAGAGCTTATAGCATTTGAGAGCTGAGGAGCTGGGAGGCGGGGGAGACATCAACAGGAGAAAATACAGCCAATCATCTTTCTCTTCCTTTCTAGTCCAGCCATCACCACTTCTCTCTTCTTCCAACGCATGTTTTTTTGTTCTTTATGTAATGCAGTCACTGTAAACTCACTGTGTTTCCTGGCTTACATATTGTTATATATTGAACTCTGCTCTCCCCACTACCCCACACAATGGTTGAAATTCTACTCCATATACCTGTGGCCATGATTTTGTTTGTGGCAAACAGGGCTTTTCCCTGAAGACATTATTTGGTTAAGTTGTACCAGAGTAGGTTGGATCTGAGTGGAGTCTTATAAAACAGTACCACAGCCATAGAAATAAAGTCACAGGTGAAAAACTAGCCACAAAGGATACTGGTAATCAGTGCATCTGTGCCATAGTTAGGCTTTGTGCCAACCTGGCTGGGCCAGGAATCTCAGGGGTTTGGCTGTTGTGACCTAACATGATGTAATCAGCTCCATGATGGAATCTGCTGGGAGCAGTCAAGTAGTTGTAGGAAGATTAGAATGGAATGCAACCTCCTTACTCAGGACACAGCCCTGCGCAATCGAAAGAGACGTTCCTTGGGGTCTGGCCCACCCCTTATTGAAGTAGACACCAGGGGTAGAGCTTGCTTGCTTTGTTCTCAGACTGAATCCTACAGCTGACTCCTTGACTTCTGCTTCTTGGTTCTTGAGCCAACGACCTGTCATACTGACTCCTGATCCTGGGAGCCAGCTGTGGCCTTGCCCACCTTGGATTCATTCACACCTGCAGCTGGACAACAGCCTGTGGTGTTCCTGCTTCTCTTGGATTCATCAGTCTCTGAAATTGTGCGAGTCAGAAAAAAGCTCCAAATGTAACATCTGACCTACAGAACTTGGGCTGAATGTGCCTGCTTTTATGACGGTGTGAGCCGTTTTTTAAAAATAGAAATTTCTCTCTCTCTCTCCTATCATAGGTTTTGCACTTGTAGAGAACCTAACCTAACACAATCAATAAACATCAAAGGAACACCAAGAATTGCTGGCAGCCACCAGGAACTTGGCAAGAGGCAAGAACAGCTCCTCTCTCAAAGGCCCAAAAGAAAGAAACACGACGGATACCTTGATTTGGATTTCTAGCCTCGGGAACTGTTAGAAAATAAGTTTTCCTTTGTTAAAGTCACCAACTCTGTGGTATTATGAATACCTTAGGAAACAGAGACAAGTCTAAAGGGTATTCTAAGAGTTATTTTGGCTGCACCAATTAGGATACTGATCCTAATAAGAGTATAATATATTTGTTTCCCAAAGGAGTTGTGCTTTCCTAAGACATTATCCAGGGCCTTCTTCTATTTCACTAGGTCCAGGATGGAGAACATGAGGAGTGTGACTGTGGATGTATGGATGGATTGTGATCAGAGTTGTATGAACCCCCAATAAAATGATTGAGCCCTAAATAAAATGATTGGAAAAAAGAGGAGTAGGGGTATTGGGAGTGGTTCTAGCAGAAAATCCAAATGAGAGTATGGTACAGGCTTGAGGATAACCAAAAGGAGATCAATGGAAGGAACATGCTAATCAAATACCAGTTAATTGGTTGCTATAGAGTCGGTAATGTTGCATTGTAACCCCCTAGGTATGAGATTATTGTTGTGTCCCACAGGTCTTTCAATAACTGAAAACATTTCAATGCCCTCAGAGGATTTTCAGAAGAAGACTGAGAAGTCCTTCTTACACGGAGCTCTGTGTGGACCCCAGTCTCAAACTCTAGTCAGAGGATTAGCCATTGGTACCACACACACCAAAGGAAAGGCAAAGAGATTTGATCTTGCTGGCAATGCCAATGAATGAGTGCATTGTGGCTTCCTGAAGCCTTGAGAGTTTCAGAATTCTGGAAGACAGAGACACGATTGATGGCTGGCAGGGGCATGGAAATAGAGAATGACAGTGTGCTAAGAGGGGTATTGCTTCAGCCTGCAATAGGAGACCAATGCTCTTAGGCTACCTTGCAAGAAATGGATGACACATGTGTCTTTAAGGATCATCTGTAAGAAAGGAATATTTAAAGTATACATTTTAATGCTGATGTTAGCTGGGAACACACCTTGACTTGCTATTTCCCACTGCCAGTGAGAACAAGGATCTCTGTGGAGTGTTCTGTTTGGTTTCACCTTTAGAAATACACTCACACAACATAAAAACATTGGGGGTGTGAGAATCTTGAAGATATCACTCTCTGTCACATTAGGAGGAAAAAATTTGCATGAAAATACCGTGTTTTTCGGACCATTAGATGCACCTGACCATAAGACACACATAGTTCTTAGAGCAGAAAAACAAGAAAAAAATACCCTGAACCAAATAGTACCAGTACACTAAAATGTTCTGGGGTACCATACCTTCAGACCAGAAGACACCCTTGTTTTTCCCCCACTTTGGGGGGAAAAAGTGCATCTCATGGTCCAAAAAATACAGTAGGTATTAGGAAAAACAGCTATCACAACAATAAAAACAACCCTCAGCTTTAAAAGCTTGTTTTTGCTCTCAGAGACTGTGGGTCGACCTCCTGTACACATACAAAACTTCTTAAAAGCCACTAAAGATATTTATCCTTAATATAATTTGAGATGAAGATAGAGGAGTATAATTCCCACTGTCTGCGAGTCAGAGGACTGTTTTCAAACTTAGTCATGTAGGTGAATTATGTCACCTCAGAGACCTCAGGATGCTGATCCGTAAAATGGGAATAATAAGGTCTACTTCACAAGGTCATTACCAGGTCTAAATAAAAGTTTATGTGCACAGCATCTAGCAGGTGCTTTATCAACCCAAGAGGTGTCTGATAAGTATTTGCCCATAGTTTCTCTTTACTCACATACTTGTTTGGAAAGTTCTGGTCATTAGCATGGAGTTCCAATGTCAGAATTTACAAAGGAAGTTTCTGAAAACCAGGGGAACCATTCTAGAATCCAGACTCTCACAATGAGGGTATATACTGTCAATCTTTATGGTAACTGACAGGATCATTTTTTCCTCCCATGAAGCTGCTTGTGGGTTTGAACTGCTGACTTTGTGGTTAGCACCCAACCCACAGTGCCACCAGGGCTTCTTACCAGCTGAACTAGGTCACTGAGCAAGTAATGTCTTCTCAAATTTGTAGAGGGGAATCTAAAGATGAGAGCGATGGTTTTTGAGTCTGGTGTGGAGAAGAGAAAGATACGGGGAGGAAGCAGAGGGGAAGAGAGAGGAAGATAAATCAACTTTGAATCAGCTTCACATCCACTGAGACTAGGGGTAGAGATGGATCATATAAAATGGGTCAGTCATATAAAATTCTGCTCCCTAGGATAAGGTGATCAGACGTCCCGCTTTTTAACAATTTAAGAAAGTCCTGTGGCATTTTAAAATTAAAATAAATATATTGCAAAACTATTTTTGCATTCTATGGAAGTTTTTTTGCTCCATATAGACCACATTTTTAATCAAAAACTCCCCTCCCCGTAGTCAATGGTGTCCCGCTTAAAATCTGGTCACTTTACCTAGGACCACCAGTGGAGTGGGCACAGGGACACAGAACTTTGAGAAGTGGCCTCAGGAAAACCTCTTCCTTGAGAAAGGAGCTAGCAGGAAGTTCCAGTGGAAGGTCCCAACAGGACTTTCAAGGAATTGAGGAAAGTAGCTTGCACCCTCTGCTGTCCAGAGCACATGCAACCAATTTTAAGGCAGTTCCACTAAGTGCCACACCTCTTATCCCAATCGCTTCTTCCCACTTCACCCTGACCAGGTCAGAAGCTGACTCAGCACACTGGTGAAGGAGCAACCCTTCCCACTGGGAAGGAGAACTGGACCTGCTGATCTTTCCACAGTATTGGGCATCATGAAGAGATTTCGGTTGGCAGGTGGTGGTGGTGGTGGAAGGGCGGTAATTTCACACTTACGTTAGGCTTGAGCTTGGATAATTGTTGGGGATAGGGCATCTTTTTTTGCCATTCGACCATATGGCTACGTAGGGCTAGGTGTCATCAAGTTGGTTCTGACTCATATCGACTCTGTACAACAGAGTGGAACATTGTCCTATCTAGCGCTGTCCCCAGATTGAATTACCTTAAGACTAAGCGCTGCTGAGTGCATTCTGACTCCATGTGAGTCAGAGGAGAACTGTGCTCCAGAAGATTTTTTAATGGCTGAGTTTGGGGGGAAAAGATCACTGGGCCTTTCTTCTGAGGTGCCTCTAGGTGGACTTGAACCTCCATCCTGTTGGTTAGCAGCTGAAGACTATCTCTCTATCTCTCTATCTATCATCTATCTACCTATCTATCTATCATCTATCTATCTATCTATCTATTATCTCTATCATCTATCTATCTACCTATCTATCATCTATCTAGCTATTATCTCTATCATCTATCTACCTATCTATCTACCTATCTATCTATCTATCTATCTATCTTTCATCTATGTATTATCTCTATCATCTATCTATCTATCTATCTATCTATCTATCTATCTATCTATCACCATCATCATCTATCATCATCATCATCATCTATGACCCAGGGACTCTGTATTACCAAAGAATGACCAGAAATACCATGTGACCAGAGTTTGCAGTTTTTCCCCTTGGCTAGAGGCAGCACTGTGACAACTGGGAAGGGGCGGTGATAGACAAGAATAACAATCCTTTGATAATTACTCCCCTTGACTACAAGCTATACCTGACCTCCTCACTTACACAGGGACACTTTGGAGTTAACAAAGAGATGGATAAGCATCAATCAGTAGGCCAAGAACTTGGAATTTACACTTCTCTGTTAGTCCCTCACCGACTAGTGTATGTATGAGGAGGTTACTTGTGAGAGTAAATTACTATTACCCTCAAATAGAATGCTTAAGAAGGGAGATCTCCTGGGCCACAGCAGCAGGACTTGGTCAACTGAGGATGCTTGAACATTTAAAGGAGAAAGCAAACAAGAAGGGGATATGAAACAAATAATCTCATCAGCTACTACATGAGTGAATTCTCAATTGTGAGTGGAATATATGTTTCCCCAGAAACTATGGATTCAGTTCATTTCTGAGTGATAGCTGCTGCTATATATAATACTGATTGTTAAACTTTCAGCTGACTTAAAAATGGATGCTGTTCAAATATTAGTTGCTGAAATTCCTCCCAAGTTTTTGAAAGCATAAAACATGCAACAGGGAGACACAGTGCCCACCAAACGAAGAATAACAATGGCGTGCAAGGAAATGTCCAGAGAAATTGTGACACTTGACACTTAGCAAAGGTATTCTCATTAGTACTTGGCGATATTTGAAAGACACAATCAAATGCTTTTGTGATGTTCCATTCCCTCGTTTTCAATACACAGCAGACTGTGTTACTGTGTAGGTGTCCTGTGTAATAGCGAGATCTAAGGCATAAGCCTTTGTTCTCCCAAGAAAATTAGGCAGGGGTGTAAGGATCCTACTAGATCTTAATGGCATTACACAGGATGCATAATGCCAAGCAAAGAAGCTTTCCAAGACAAATTTGCTTATTGAGCAGGCCCAAACCTGCTATGCAGCCCATTAGCAGCAAGCATCTTGGAAGAAATTCCACATTTCATGGAACTGACAGCCTCCCAAGTAAGAGTCAATACAATTGAGACAATGATCGCTCTTATCGGACCTGAGTTTCTTGGTAAAATGAAGTTAACAGGCATGGCCCTGTTGTGAGCCATTGACAGTCCCCATTATAAAAAAAACAACAACACTACAACTGAATGTGGCACCGCCCACATCTGGAGGCAGACTGTTTTATTTATATATATATATTTTTGGTTAAGATGCACTATAATATCAGCTCTTCGATATTTTATGATAATTGTGAAATTTGTTATTTTTTCTTTTACTTGGGTTTCCCCTCAAAGATTTAAGAAACACTGAGAGAAAGGAATTTTTCTGGTCCAGAACATAAGGAAAAGTATTAAATTTATATAAGATGATATATGCCATTGAGATGACAATGATCCATCTTGATTGGATATTAAGATTGAGATTAGAATGAAGTGAGGAGTCCTCAAAAATACAGATAGGCCAATTTCTGGAGTGACTGATGGGCAAGCTTTGGTGTCAGTGAAATAAATCCTTTCCTTAAAGCCTTTGTGTTTTTAAGTATAAGTGTCTACCATCAGCACAACTTAAAAAATTACATCTTAATTATATGTCCTCCATGTTGAAAAACCCACCCACAAATTCTGGATTATTTAAGGATCTCCAAATTTCCCTAGGAGCACTGGTGGTATAGTGTGTTACATGTTGGTCTGCTGATCACAAGGTCAACAGTTCAAAACCATTAGCCACTCCAGTGGGGAAAGATGAGAGGGTCGCTATGAGCCTGAATAAACTTACTGGCAGGGTCTGAATATGATTCTCTATGAAGGAACCATAGTGGCACTATGATTAAGCACTGGCTTCCAATCAAGGAGTCAGTTGTCCAAGCCTACCAAACTTTCCTTGGGAGAAAGGTGTTGTAGTTCACTTCCGTGAAGAATGCAAAATCCAAAACCTCACGGGACAGTTTTAATCTGTCATATAAAGTTACTCTGTCAATATTGGCTTAACAGCAATGAATACCTTCTCTATAAGGAGCCTCGGTGGCTGAATGATTAACCTAATCAGAGATGGTTAAAACCCAGCCAGGAGCCCTGCCAGAGAAAGAGCCCGCAATGTGCCTCAGTCACAACTACAGCCAAAAAAAAACCCAATGGGGCAGTTCAAGGGCACTCAATGATAGCACAACAATTTCTATATGGATCTGTTTTCTCCTTACTCTGCTACTCAATTAAGAACTGGGGTGAGGAAGTCAGAAAAGGGGAGAGTCACTTTGCAAAGTATTAGTCCCAGCTACTATGAAGGTTTGGTTGCACAAGAGGTAGGAATTGAGGGGAGATTATCTTCTGTAACTGGGGAGAACTTCACAGTGGTGCCCCATACGGTCTCTAAGCAAGAATCAAATGAATAAATCTCACAACACTACCTGAAATTCTCCTGGAACAAAAGGAGTGGAATTTGGAGGCTTCTTTTTGGAAATGGGAATTGAAAATATCTCACCTAATTTAATCTAATGCAGTCTGCTTATTGAATTCGTCACATAGACATACCGGCAGTGCTTTCATTGTCAGAATAGAGTGAAGGATTGAAGTCAACAGCATTGACAATTGAATTTTGCATTCCACATACGAGTACTTATTGAGTGCCTGCTGTGTACCAGTTACTGTGCTAGCTTTGTTCATTGAGGACCTATCTGACTATCCTTACCTTTCCTTTTAAACCCCTTTGATTATAAAAAGGTGATACTAAAGTGCCTGTAGAAGTCGGATAGTCACTAGACCCGGGCTGCTTTATGGGAGCACCTGAGAGGTAGATCCACGGGACCTCTAGCATTTCAAAACAGTTCATAGAAGATTTCATTATCTTTTAATCTCACTTTTTAAAGACTCTTCATATTTTTTCAAATAGAAAGGTTAAGAATGTTTCAAATACAAGAGTGTTTTAAAAAGAAGTCTTGAGTGGACTCTGCTTTTAAATATTTCTTTTCATCATCATCTTCTCTTTCCCGCCCAGTAACTACAATTTAAAGGACCAAGACTTTTCACTTTGTGGTTTTTTGTATGACAGAATAGCAAAAACACCCCTCTTCAACAGGAATTCATCACGGGGAAGAACCCTGCATTTTGCAGAAAGACCTAACTTTATAAGCCTTTACAGGCTTTGTGTATGGATTTAAGTTTTAATTCCAGGAAAAAATATCTAAAATTTGGGGAAGTATTTTTGCTTCTGCCTGTTTGTTGATGCCAGATTAAGTAACTAAATCAGATTAAAGTCATTGATTGCTTGAGAGAACATGTTTTAGTTTGACTCAGCTTTAGTCCTTAAAAGCTGTAGCCAATATTCCTGAATGAACTTCTGGACTGTTTATTTGACATTTCTTCCCCAAAAGGACAAAAAGAGTGATAGCTACAATATTAAAAAAAATACCTGAAACAGGAACCAATGATCTCCAGTATTTCAGATTCTTTGGAGCAACAGGAATTGGTAAAGAAAACATTTGGTAATTGCTGAAGCAAATTTTACATGTATTTAGCCTCATCTAGGGCTGTGTTTATATTTAGCAGGCCCTTAAAAAGCTCGATTCAAAACAGTATAAACAACCAAACAAGCCTCCAGAGGTGTGTGTGTTAGGGGGCTGGGGGGTGGGGGGTGATGGTGGGAATGAAAGTCTTTCAAATGCTAGTAAAGATACAGCTGTTCCTCTCCATCCAGTTTCATGAGTTCACATTGATTCAAAGGCATTTTTTAAAAGAGAATATCCATTGCTGTGAAAAAATGAAATGTATTTTCAAACTTGCATGCAATATTTATCTTACCTGCTCAATCAGAAAAGAATGTTGTTCTCATCACTTTAACGTCTATTTTTTTTTCAATTTCCTGTTGGTAATTTTTTTAATGTGCTTTAGGGTGAGACCATAGCAATTTTCATTTGTCACAACAAGGATCCTAACTCATTAGAATTATGCTGATGAGTTTCTCCCATAAAACTGCACCCACACTCACAGGTGACCAGTCTGTATCCATTTCTATAATGATCGGGCAGTATTGATGGGTATAAATGAGGGACTGCACCTTCCAATTGAACATTTTTTTGGGGGTGGGCATCACTGCCCCCTGGTGGTGGGAGTAGGAGGCCCAGCCTTGCTCCTGGAGAGCGCTGTTGGATTTGAACCTCCAACCCAGTGGACCGCAGTTCCGCTCACAACCACTACGCCACCGGGGCTCAGCCCTCAATCGAACTTTTTCTTAGCTCTCTGGTTCCACTTTTAAATAACCCTTAAAGCAAAATGCATGTCCTCTGGCACTTCAAATTTAGTCCTTGGGAAATGTCTTTTTATCATCGCTAATAAACTACTGGCCTCTTCTAAGCAACAATGTATAACATATACTGATGGCATAAATTTTGCAATTTTTAAATCCAAAAGTCTTTTTGTAAAGTATAGCTTCCTTAAGGGACCTGTTTCAGTTTTGCTAGATCCAATTATTCTCAAACTACTTGTATAGTTCATAAATAATGGAGATGCTAGATTAGTGATACCTATATTAGAGCACAATTGAGATCTTTAAGATCATTGGGACCACTCATTCAATTCATACTTCAAAGTGTTAAAATTAATCTGGTTAACTTCTCTGAAAAACTAATGTAGTTCTAGCAATGTATGTGGAACCATGTTTGGTATCTGAGAAGGATGTTTTTTAAGCTCTTTGGGATCCATCCAGGCTCAGGATGGTAGGAACAAGTCCAGTAAGGCAAACAATGATCCTTGTCCACACTGTCCTATCTTACCATGAGCCAAGGAGTTATAACAGTTTCAGGATCCTGAGTTGCATGCAATGCACTCTCTGCTGTGTCCAACTAAATAATGTTCTTGTCACCTTTCAAACAGAATAAGGATTGCAATTGTATTCCTCATAAGGATGCTACCCTCTCTCTTAAACAAGCCAACAAAACCCTGCATTAGTTCTTTTTCAACCCACCGCTGAGAAGGCGTTCATCTGCTTACGTTTTTAGCTTGCAATCAAATCCTTAATTTCAATGGGAATCTAAAACAGATGTTTGTTTTTCGAGTTGTAGATGTCACTCATCTTGTCCTCTTTGCCGTCTGTGATAGCTTGTTAACATCATGGCCAAGTTTATTGAAAGTGGATAATACCTCTGTGGCACTTCCTTCTGATTAAATGAAATACAAGTGGTCTCCATTACAACATATTCAATTTACAATGACTGGTACTTATGACTCTTGACTTTCACATTTTTTGGGGGAGCAATATGCACGGCAGTGTGTAATTTGCTGATGTTATCCTTGTCAGAAGTGTACTCAGAGTTGTTCAAAGATTGGACTTATAAAGATAAGAGGCAATAATAATGAAACTGAAAAATATAGAGGTACCCAACTTACCTCAGAACTGAGTGAGTATGGAGATGTCAGAACCAAACGTCATTGTAGGGGTTCTTGGGGACTACCTGTACAGCATTGTGTATAGGGAAGGGTGGATGCCATCCAATTCCATAACTGTATAGTCATGTTTTATGAAAGCAAGCTAGGCAACATCTCATCTTTTGCTGCCAATGAACTCGATATGAAGAAATGGAGGTCATCCAGTTTTCTCAGCAACCAGTTAAGTGGGTAGGAGACTCAAAATTTTGAAACAGGTCTTTTTTTGTATGCTGGAGGAGCCGGGATTTCAAGACAAATATGGCCAACAGAACAAGATGGGTGGCAGGACTTATGTGGGGCTTACTATGTGCCAGGTCCTATAAGAAGCATTCAGCAGGCCTTGTTACTTCTAATCCTTCTTACTGAAACTTTCAAATGTTAGTGGTTTAAGAAATTGAAGAAAGCTAAACACGTCAATGATGGTCATTTTCAATAAGTAAGGAAAATGTGGAATTTAAAACCTATTAAAACTTAAAATATTAAATAGACCCCATTTTAGAGTCTAAATGGATTTATTTATCTATAGATGTATGTGGATACACATCTATCATCTACCTACCTACCTACCTAGCATCAAAACCCATTGCTGTAGAATTGATATCAACTCACAGTGATTCTCTAGGATAGAGTAGAACATCCCCACTGGGTTCGCACAGCTGTAATCTTTACAGAAGCAGACCATCACATCTTTCTACCACAGAATGTCTGATGGGTTTAAACTGTTTGCTTTCGGTTAACCGCTGCGGGCTTACCCAGGACTCCATCTATGCATAGAGGCTTTAAAACTCCATGGGAAAGTTCCATTTAAATTTGACTTTATAATTCTTATATAAAATATAATATAATTGTGCTTGCTTTAGTGGCACATATACTAAAATACAATATAATTATCTCTGTATCTGTCTATCATCTGTCTATTCTATCTATCTATATGATTCAAAAAGTTCCTGTGAAAATTTCATGATCTTTTCATTCATTTGGCCACAAATACTTAACCAGGAAGTGAATGAATATGGAAAGTGCTAAATTCACGGTATGAATACTCCATGGAAAACACCACATTAGACCTTAATACACATAATCCTGAAAGCAGCTTCACTCAGTGGAAAGCTGGGCTTTGCAGCAGCCAGATCTGGGCTTGGATCCAGATGCCATCATTTGCTAAAGGTGAGTTCCTAGAAGTTGACTAATTTTTTGAGCTTCTGTTTCCTCAGCTGAAAATTAGAGATAATAGGGACTACCACACAAGATCATTGAGAAAATGAAATGCAATGGTAAATCTGTGAAACAGGTCTATCGAATTGTTCATTGGTTCTATGAAGTACTCAATTTGTTCATTCATTCAATAGAGCTGATTAATTACTCATTAAATACTGGCACTATTCTAGTCTCTAGGATACACCAGTGAGCAAAGAAAACGCTTCACAGTGAAGAGCCAGCTGTGACCAGCGCAGATGGGATTTGAACCCATTCTTTCCAGCTGGATGAATGTTGTGTTTTTTCTTTTCTTTAACTGGTTGTGATGTTTCTTCACTTGTAAAAGGAGGCCACATATATGTATGATCACAGTGGTAAAGGGGAAGTGAAATCATATGTGTCAAGTGCTTAAAAGAGTGCATGACACATGGAAAGTGGTCAATAAGTGCAGCCATGTAACTAATTTTATCCTTGCTGTTACACCAGTGCTGATAAGAACACTGAGAGGAACATACTGCTGTCGTTTCTCAGATAAGAAACTTGTAGCTGAGGAGGGTTCAATGCCTTGCCACAGAGCTTTGGGAATGAAGTCAGGATTCGGACCCGTCTACCTAATTTTTGAGCCTGTGCTTTTATCTTGGGTTCCTGGGTGGGACAAGGAGTTATGTCAGAGAACTAGCATGTAATTTGATAAGAACTGTGCACAAATTCATCATTCCATTTCATTCTTCCATTAAAAAAACCAAAATCCCACAAATACATTGTTTTACTTTTCTTAATAACTTTTTGTGTATCTTGTTTTTCTTATAAATTTTTGGTACAAAGATGAAAATAGAAAGTTAACTAGTGCTAAAAGATCCTAAAAATATATGGATAATGGAATGGAATTTGCAGAATACTTTATCATGCTCGAGGGAAGATCTTCACTGAGCAAGCTGGACATCCTGGTTGCTACAATGAGCTCAGACATGACAAGTGTGAGAAAGACAAGGCGTAAGATATGCGAGATAGGGTAATAGTTCCTTCTATTTTACATAGGCTTATTATGAGTCAGGGCCTACAGCCCTATTCACAAAAGCAGACACACAAAAATGAAAGGCTTCCTACCCCTTTACCATCAGGAGCCATCCCCACTCCCGGGTATTTATCCTTAATTTCTAAGTACATGTAGTTAGTATTGCTTAAGTAATTGAAAATTTGGCTCTTGCTAGTTGTGAAATTCTCCACGCTTGCTTCTCAGAGGGCTTATTTTATTCCTAGTGATTTTATTCCTAGTGTAAGTTGGAGAAGCAGGTGTTGAGGGCCAGCCAGCTGATTTCAGTTAGAGTACTTATGTCAGTTCAATCACCTTGTTTTTCAGCCTGTTTATATGAGTTTGGCTTCTCAATAGCAAAAAAAAAAAAAAAAAGAAATGTAGAAATCAACATCATGCAATGTTAACTATAATGTGGGCAATTGGGCATACTTACCCAATGTTGTTTATAATATCAATTGCTTCAAAAATGAGACCTTGAGCAAACAATCATATCAATGTGAATGAGGGGGAGTGCAGAATGGATACCCAAAGCCCATCTGTAGACAATGGAACATCCCCTTACAGAAGGGTCACAAGAATGAGTCTAGTCAGGGTGCAATATAGCAATGAAAAACATAGTACTTTCCTCTAGTTCTTTAATGCTTTCTATCCCCCACTCCCACCCCACTATCATGATCTCAAGTCTACTTGTGTACGCAGGTACAGATAAGAGCTGGAAACACAGGGAATCCAAAACAGATAAGCCCTCCATGACCTATCGTGAGAGAATCCATACCAGGAGGGTAAGGGGAAAGTGGTGGGGAGAAAGGAGAACATATCACAATGATCTACAAATAATCCTCTCCCTGGGGGAAGGACAACAGAAAAGTAGGTGAAGGGACACATCGGCCAGTGTAAGACGTGAAAGAAAATGATAAATTATCCAGGGTTCGTGAGGGAGGGAGGGTAGAGAAGGGAGTAGAAAAATGCAGAGCCAATATCAAGGGCTCAAGTAGAAAGAAAGAGAATGATGATGGCAACAAATGTACAAATGTTCTCGCCACAATGTATGTGGCTGTATTGTGATAAGAGCTGTACGATCCCTCAGTAAAATGATTTTAAAAAACTGAACAAACCCAAATCCTAACTCACTGCCATCAAGTGAGTCAATGACAACTGACGGAGGCCCTGTAGGACAAGGTAGAACGGCCGCAGTGACTGTCTGAGACTGTAACTCTTTACAGGAGTAGGAATTACCATCCTTTTCTCTCAGAGCAGCTGGTGGTTTCAAACTGCTGACCTTCAGGGTAGCAACCCAATGCATAATCATTATTCAGCTAGAACTCCTGCAGGAGGTTATTGGTACAAAGCCACCTAGTGGTACTAACTGCTAAAGAAAGGCCTGGTAAATCTACTTCTACACAGATCATAGCTCCCCAAACCAAAACAACTAACAAAACAAACAAAAAAATCCTCCAGACAAGAGAGAGCGACAGAGGGCACTATATGCTAGAATTGGATTGATGGCAATGGTTTGTTTTGTTTGGAGCAATGTCCTATGTCTAATGCATGATACAAGATTGTAGCCTTCAGTATGGATTACAGCTTCCTCTAAAGAAAACAGAAATCCTCACAACTGGACAAATAAGCAACATGACGATAAATGTGAAGAAAAGATTGACATTATCAAGGTTTTCTTCTTGCTTGCCTCAAAAATCGGTGGTAATGGAAGCAGCAGGCAAGAGATGAATTGGAACATTGCAGTGGATACATCTGCTGTCCGAGACCTCTTGAAAGTGTTGAAGAGCGGGGCTGTTACTTTGAGGACTAAGGTGTGCCTGATGCAAGCCACGGTATTTTCAATTGCGTCATATGCATGTGAAAGTTGGACATCGAATGTGGTGGTCATGTACTTTGGTGTCAGTTTCATGATTGGGAGTGTAGGGGTGGAGTCTAGCCTGTCAATCTGGAGGTAGCCAATGAGATCTCTGGGTGGGCATGGTTTTCTTTGAGAATTCTGGGTAATCTCACAATATTTCCCCCGTGGTTGTGAGAGACTATAGGCTCAGTCTCTTGGAGACGCTCTACTGACAAGACACAAGGCTGCTTCCCTGTGAACCATCCTGGAGAAGAAGCCACATGGGCCTACCCTGATGGAAACAGGCTTTTGAAGTTTGGAAAAGCCACATGGAGACTCCTGTCAGTGCTGAGATGTTTCTACCATCACTGGATACACAAGACTCTGCTCTCACTGGCCTGTGATTGTTCTGGTGTCATTGCATGTGGTTCATGAGTCTGAAGAGGACTTCTGGATTGGTATTGGACATGTTTGCTAATATCAGACCTATGGACTTGGATTGGAGTGGGTTGGGCAGCTTTCTCAATGTTCCATTCCTCTTGTATATAAACCTTCCCCTTATATGCATATGCATGTCTATGAATTTATTTCTCTAGTCTACCTGGACTAACACATTGAATAAGGACGACTAAAGAAGAATCAATATATATGACTTATGGTAGTGGTGAAGAACATTGATAATACCATAATCTGCCAAAAGAACAAACAGATGTGTCTTGGAAGAAATATAGCCAGACAGAGTGTTCCTTAGAGACAAGTTTGGTGAGACTTAAGACTCATGTACTGTGGGCATTCTATCCGAAAAGATCAATCCTGGAAAAAGATATCATTCTTGATAATGTGAAGGGTGAAGTAGAGGAAAGCCCCCAATGTGGTGGGCCGAAGCATAACAGTTGTAGGGATGGAGCAGGGCTGGTGTTTCATTATGTTGTATGTAAGGTCTATATGAGGCAGAATGAATTCGAAGGCACCTAACAACAGCAGCAGCAGCAGCAATAGCAGCAACAGCAACTGGCTTCTGTGGGTTTCTGACACTGTAACTCTTCACGGGAGTGGAAATTCTCGTTTTTTATTCCCCAGAGTGGCTGGTGGTTTTGAACAGCTGACCTTAAATTTAGCAGCCCAAAGTGTAACCCACTCTACCAGCACGACAGCTTAGGGTGAGGTGCAATACCTTTAACCTGGTCACAGCCCAGATCTGATGGAAGTGGAGGTTACTTGGGGTGTGGCTTGCATTACTATTTATCTAGGAGATAAGACAAAAGAGAGAAAAAAGCAGTGCAAGGAATCGCAGTATGACTAAGAAAGACAAGCCAAGGAACCTAGCTGAGAACCCTCTAGACTCAAGGGAAGATTGACCCCAAGACACATGGAGATCACTAAAGGACACAGTCTACAGGTGTTGAAAGATGACAAGGGTCATCCCCCAGAGCCAAGAGAGAGAAGCTTCTTCCCCAGAACTGGCACCTTAATTTCTTTTTTATTGAAGCCTCCAACTTGTGGTATTTCTGTGATAGCAGCACTGGAGAACCAAGATGCCACCTTTCTCTGACCTTCTTCTCTCTTACTGGCCTCTCAGTTGATGGCACGGTCTCTAAAAGTATGTATTATGTATGTATTACATACATATGTATTATGTTCTAAACTGTGGGCCAAGAAGAAAGATGGGTGCAATATTGGGCACACAGAGTTATAAGTGGTACAATGAATATTTATTTTGATGCTGAATACACCACATATGAATTTGATGTTCTTCTCACTGATGATGCTTTGCTCAATCATACTGATAGTTCTCAGAAAGGACTGATATTGCAGATAGGGATATTGTGTCAAAATTTAGCACCTCCTCTCTTACTTGGTCACCAGACTCAAATGCTAAGTTGAGGTTTTATTTTTTTCAGTTAGAAAAAAAATGACACAGATAACTTTTACCCCATCCTGGGTCTTTTATGAAATACTAACAAAAGGACCATTCTCTATATCCCAGTATTACTGAATTTTTCGTTTGTTACTGAATTTGGCAAAAGCTATCTATCAAAACATTTTCTCAATTAGAAGACTTCCATGTGATTTTCTTTTTAAACATTTGTGAGTTTAGGCTACCTCTAACGATTGACATGTTTGTTTAATGTGCTTGTATCATCTCATTTTCCTCAAAAACTCACATTAAATTGGTGGTATAGCTTATCAGTGCCATCTTGGTCTCAAAACATAGCGTTCATCATTTATTCCTTTTCCTCTTAATGGCCAGCTCCCCCAAAGAAGGGAATGTCTAGAGACATAGCCTCGCCACATTGCCACTTTGCAAACTCAATCCATCCTAAGACCATTTTGCTGGGTCAGGCTACTACAAAGTTCCACAGAAAATTCCCTGGGGCAGGGTTTCCGATCAGCACTGAAGGGTTCCACACCCCCCCCCCTACCCCCCTCCGCCCCCGCCCTACCAAGCCAGCACAACTGTACCGGAGGTGGCTTCAAAAAGCTGGTGAGGAAATGGAATGAAAAGATAATGGAATTTTTCTCACTAACTTTTGGCAATATATTCCCAAGAATTCTGGGGGCTTGATGGGGCAGGAATTAAATTTCCATTGAGAAAGCCCAAGCGGTTTTCAGATGCTGATGGAACACCCAGGAAAGGAGCTTCGGCTCTTGAACCCTAGCAAGTCAGGGTGATATAGGAGGAGAGGCATGGACTTTGGCGTGAAATCTCGGTTCTGCCACTTGCTGGAGAAGTCACGGAAGTGTTGGCATCTACCTGCATGCTCTTTTCAGCTGTACAGTTAACATAATTTAAAATGAACCCAGATGTTTCAGGCAAAGTCCCTACGCCAGTGCCAGCCCATAGTGAAGACTCCATGCATGGAGAGATCATGATTTTTATTACTCTTCTGTTGAAATCATTCATTCTAGAGAAACGCTCAGCTAAAATCTAGTATCCCTAAAGGAAACAATATCATTAAAGAGCTTTGCACATTGAAATGTGCCATGTGATCATAAGTTAATGCTATCACTTTGTCATCACCAATTGTGTTCAAGTTGATTCCAATGGTTGGTGACTGTTGGTGTGCCCGTTCAGGAGTGCTGGGACTGTGCTCTGAGGCCTTTCACTGGCTGGTATTCTGGGCTTGCCCCTCAAAGAGGCTTTAGGCAGATCCAAACCTCCAACTTTTTGTTGAGCACAAGAACACGTTCACAATTTGTACTACCCTCATTTTGCCACAAGGCTGCTCTGTTTGGAATGTAAATGACATTAATGACACAAATATCTCAGAAGTCAGAGGAGCTCTGAGGATGCTGTCTATTTGTAAATGATGACTATTTGTTGCTTACTTGTATAGGATGATAGCTGTTAATTAGGTTGCCTAGTGGTTAATTTGCCCCCTCTGGTCTCTGGACGGAAATAATGTGCTCATATTCTTGATCCAGGAGTCTATACAAGAAAACATTTCTCTATCCACAGGAAAATGTAATACCCATGCATGTAGCATTGATTAAACAAACAAACAAAACTGGAGTAAGAAGAGAAAAATGTGATTGCGTGACAGCTCTGTTTTGATGAGAGAAATATTGGTGTCTTTGGTTCAGATGCCAAATTTCGATTTATTTGTGTAATCCTGCTCATCATTTTTATTGTACAGGACAGATTGTGCTAGGTTTTGCTGGAGGGGAAGAGGAGGGCAGAATGAGAGATTCCAGAGGGAACCTTAGTTTTAATTCTTTAAATTGACCAGCTCTTTGGTCCGATGACCCTAATGTGATTAACCCTTTCATTTCAAAAATGGTAGAGGGGAGGGAGAGCGGGAAAAGGAGGGAGGGGTGACCTTTGGCAGGGCAGCAAAGGTCTTGGCTGAATGATTCCCTGTAATCACGAGGGACAGTGCTGTGCCTCTGCTGATGGTGCTGACTGACTCTGTGACCCGATTATGTCCCTGAGTGTCAGCAGCTGAGCCACTACAGAAACAAAACATCTCATCAAATCCATCTTCATTGTAATCACTGTGAGGAGGAGAGGCTGTGAGGAGCCAAGAGCCATCAGGCCTCATTAACACCATTTTCCATCAAGAGGCCAAGTGCATGTGGTCCCAGTCATTAGAATACTGAGGACCTGGCCCATCATCTGACACCACCAACTCAGCCACACCCTACCTGGTGGCTCTTACTAGTAATCGCAGAACAAAAAGCTTTAAAGATATGCCATGTTACTGTGAGATCTGGGGCTGCCACACATATCTTGGTCTTTGATTTTCATATTCAAGCCTCTGGAACTTCTTCAGAACAGTTTGCAATCTCCATTTGTTTGCACAATTGTGACGTGCAGTGTGCATACTCCATGTGTTACAGACTAGAATTGCTACACAGAGAGGCAGACGAAGACTGTGATGCTGTCAGATGCCTTATAGTATTCCTCTTACAAAAAAGACCCAAAATGTGTGAATTTGTTATAGGGATGACTTTAGAATACTAGATATCAAAGGAAAGACTAGATAACTGGACTGTGAACAAAGTGGAAGAAGAGAGCATGTGAAAACAGTGAGTATAGAGAATTATGAATTGCTGGTCCCCTGGCACTTCCACATACATGGCATAGTCTTACTGAGATGAAGCAAGTGGTGTTCCCAGCCAAAGCACCTATTAATTCTTGCTGCCAAGCAGGAGTAATTCTGCACCCACATCCAGAATCATGCATGTGTGTGTTCCATCCTGTGAAAATTGAGTACACTCACTCACTGTGCCTCCTTCTGACCCATTGTGGAAGAGCTCTGTGGTCTCTTTCCCCATGAATCCCCACAGGCATGTGTTTACAGTCTGGCAGCACCCGCCACCATCCTGCTCCTTGAACCAGGATCCCATGGTCTGGTAGCACCCATGCCTTCATTCGGTCACTCATACTGGCTTCCCTGTCTGACCAGTGGCATTGGAGACCTGGGGCATGGCAGTAGTTGCTCCAGTGGTCCAGTCACTCTCACCAGAAGTTTATGGATTAGCACCACCTATACTCCACTCAGCCCCTGACACTAGAAGCTTGTTAGATGAAAATTCTCACCCCTATGTCCAGAAACCCACATTGGAGGCTAGATGAGTCACGCCTCCTACTCCTAGCTATTTATGCCAGGGGTCCAAGGCTGGTGGGCATCCTTCTCCCATGTTGTGCTCTAGCAGACAAGGGGGCATCCTTCCAGCAGACACCCATGGACTGTTTCATTTCCTTATAGCCCTCCCTTTGACTAGAGACTTAGGCATTTTATGACCACCCAGTAGCCCTTCCTGTCTGGGAATATCAATAAGAATTTATATACTACCCACCAAGCAATTGATGATCCAAGTTGTTTTGTCCCAACCACCTAGAACCTAACAGTATGTCCAAAGAGCATGCAATGGAGTGACTGGTAAAGAAGTTCCTGAACTCAGTCAAGGTGGGTAGCCAGAAAGAAACATCATCTCACCAGCAATACCAGCTATAGCCTCAGCCACGCTGCAAGACTAGTGAACAGAGATCCACAGCCATCCACTCAACTGCTGTCCCAATCCTCCAGAGATTGGTGGTGAGAGCTCCAGTGAAGCCAGACTAATGATCAGAGTAACACACATAACCCACCTGATCAGCTACATAAAAACAAAACAAATAAACACAATTTGGGTTCAGCAAATAAACAGACAAAAAGCTAAATATGATAACACCTTAATGCCTTGGAGACAATTTGACATGAAACTATATGTAGGAAATGGGGAAGAAACAAGTAGATATCAACTTATGAAGAATGATGAAAAATAGACCAAAGCTAATAGGGAGTCAGAGATGAAACCACATCAAAACAAAAAGGGAACTAAATGGTGTAATTCTAGAACGTCCATATAGAGAGGAAGTCAAGGATATAACAAGAAATAAAAGACTGCTTTACATTTAGAAAGGTACAAGTAAATGTCAAGGAAACTACAAAGAAAGTGAACAGACCTACTCATTAAAATAAAAATGAAGAAAAATATAAAGCTCACTAAACAAAATCAGTGACAAAAGAAACAGAACATTGACAAACAAAAAGAACATTCACAGAAAATTAAGTGGAACAGCAAAACTGTCAACACCAGAGGGGGTGGGGACAAAACAAAATGACAACAGTAAACTCATACCTATCATTAATAACACGGAATATCAATGATCTTAGACACACCAGTAAAAAGACAGAGAGGCAATATGGATTAAAAAAACATGACCCATCAATATGCTGTTGACACAAGACACACCATAGTCACAAAGTTATAACCAAACAAAAACTCAAAGGATGAAAAAATATATGAAGCAAACAATTACCAAAACTGAGCAAGAATGGTAATATTGATCTCTGGTAAAATAGACTTTAGCCATGATCCCTCATGAAAGATAAGAAAAGACATATAATGATTAAATGGTCAAATTACCAAGAGGATATAACTAGAATAGATATGCCCAAAGATAAAGTTAAAAGATAAAAGGAACAAACTCTGATCACATTGAAAGGAGAGATGAACAGTTCCACATTAGTAGTAGAAGACTTCAATACTTCATTTTTTTGTGAAGGATAGAACAACTAGAAAGAAATTCAACAAAGATACCAAACAATCTAAATGCCACAATCAACTAACTTGACCGCACAGATATGGACAGAACACACCGCACAACTGTAGCAAACTATGCATACTTTTATAATCCACATGGATCATTCTCCAGTATTGTGTTAGTCCAGGTAGACTAGAGAAACAAATACATAGACTCACACATGGATATAAGGAAAAGGTTTATAGACAAGAGGAATGGGACATTGACAAAGCATCCCAGCCCGGTCCAGTTCAAAGTCACAAGTCCGATATTAGCCCACATGCCCAATATCAGTCGATAAAGTCTTCTTCCAACTCACAAAGTCACAGGCCAGTGGGTGCAGAGTTCTGGCGCCAGCAGGGGTCTCCCCATGGCTCCTCGCTTCCAGGGCTCAGGGTCCATCAACAGCATCCAGTGGTGGTAGAAGTAACAGTGCTGGCTTCTCCAGCTTCAGAGGTCTGGTTCCATAAGGGTAAGGCCAGGTGGCTTCTCCTCTGGCTCCTTCAGCTCCTCGGATACTGCCATCTTGTCTCGTCCCTAATTTACCGTCTCTGAGACTGACTCCTAATTATAACTGGGGAGATAGCTTCTTATCTCCATGAGGGAAATATCATGAGAAGTCTCAGGAGAAAGTCATGCCCACACGGAGGCCTCATTGGCTACTCAATGGCTATCTCCAGATTAACTGGCTAGACTCCACCCCTACATCTCAATTATAAAATTAATATAAGCACATGACCGCCACAAGTATAGAACACAAAGTTTTAGTCTACAAAGATTCTATAAAACCCCTAACACTGAAATATAAATACTTTCTCTGACATAATACTATTCAAGTAGAAATCAATAACAGGAAGAGCAAAGAGGCAAACAAAAAAAAATCAAATATATGGTATGGTAGTTACATAATCTGGTGTCAATTTAGGACTTGAGAGGATTAAGAGTGAAGCAATGGAGTCAAGTATGTCAATCAATTCATAGCCATTGAGGGTTTGGTGTGGGCATGGTCTTTCCCTGAGAATTCTGGGAACTTCTATATATTTTTTGCCTTGGAGGTGAAAAACTTTCTCTTCTGACTCCAAGAAAGATGCTGTACGACGTGAAACATGGTACTACGCTGATAGACCCTGTGTTCTGGAAACTGGAGGAGACATGAGAAGACCCCTGCCAGTGCTGAGATGCTTCTACTGTCACTGAATCCATAAGACTTTGTACCCACTGCCCTGTGATCTTCCTGCATTTGGCATCATTTCATGTGTTTTGTAAGTCTGATGAGAACTTTATAGATTGGTATTGGACTTTATAGATTGGGCTAATATCGGACTTATGGACTTGATATGGATTTGACTGAGAGATTTTCTCAATATTCAACTACTCTTGTAAGTAAAGCTCTTTCTTTTTCAAAAATAATTATTTTATTAGGGCCTTGTACATAAAGCTCTTTCTTTTTTTGTTTTTTTTTTGGGGGGGGCATCACTGCCCTCTAGTGGTGGGAGTAGGAGGCCTAGTCTTTGCTCCTGTGGAGCCACTGCTGGAATTGAACCTCCATCCCAGTGGGCGGCAGTCCCGCACACAACCACTACGCCACTGGGGCTCAGCCCATAAAGCTCTTTCTTATACATATGTGTGTCCATGAATTTGTTTCTCTAGTCTACCCAGACTAGCACACATGGATATGGAATAACATCTTGCTTAAAAAACACTGGGCAATAGAAGAAATAAAACTCTAAAGTCATATAAGAATGAACACAATACACCTAACCTTTGGGATAGAGCAAAAGTATGTTCACCCTTCCTGATCACAAATTTTTGCACAGCTGCTGCAGCTTGGCAAAGGTACCCCAAAAAAATTTTGTGGAAGAATTCTGTTTTCTGTTAGTTCGATATATTTTTTCACCATAAACTATTGTAAGCCTTCTTGTACATAGATCAGTGGGACAGAATTGAGAGCAGAATTGAGAAGTAAATCTATCTACCCGGTAGATTTTTGAAAAAGAGTCTGGAACCCATGACATGGGACAGAGATGGTCTCTTTAACAAATAGTACTGGCAAAACTGGATATCCATTTGCAGAAACATGAAACAGGATCCAGATCTCAGACCAAATACAAAAACTAACTCAAGATGTATCAAAAACCTAATGTAAAAGTAAGAACTACATGGCACAAATAGGAGAGGGCCTCAGAAAGTTCATGGGAAAAAATGGAATGAAAAGATAATGGTGTTTTCCCATGAACTTTTGGAAGACCTATCATACACTACCAAACATAACTAAAAGTGTGCAAAATAGTACTATTTACGACACACTCGAGAAAGACAATATACTTAGGAATAAATCTAACCAGAGATTTAGAAGATGTATACGAAGAAAACTACAAAACCCTATTGCAAGAAACTAAAAACAGACCTATGGGGGAAGATACTGAACTCATGGATAAGATGAAAGAACATTGTGAAAATGTGAGCCCCTTTGTACCCAAGATAATCTATAGGTTTAATACAATTTCTATACCAATTCTAAGGAATTTTAAAAAATTGTGATATCGAGGTTTCCATTTCAGATAATTATTTTGGAATCAAGAATTTAAAAAACTTGTCAAACCTCCCAATCATTTGCCTGCTTCCTTTCAAAAATGTATTTTTTCTCCCTTTATTTTTAAGATCATTTTATTAGGGCCTCTTACAGCTCTTATAACATTCTATACATAATTGTAGCAAGCATATTTGTACCCATGTTGGCATCACTATTTTCTAAACATTTACATTTTTATTTGAGCCCTTGGTATCAGCTCCTCTTTTTTTCCCACTTTCCCCTTCCCACCCTCATGACACCCTGATAAATTATAAATTATTATTATTTTCATATCTCACACCAACTTCCATCTCTCCCACTCACTCTCACCCCAGTTTCTGTTGTTCATCCCCTTGAGGGTGGGGGGTGTGTAGTTATGTGTGGATCATTGTGACTGTTTTCCCCTTCCTCCCCTGTTCTTCCCCCTTCCCTCTATCTTCCTTCTATTGCTACTCCCATTTCTGTACCCAAAGGGTTTATCTGACCTAGATTCTATGTGCTGTGAACTCTTATCTGTACCTGTGCACATGCTCCAGTCTAGTCCATAGTCAAAGGCAAGACTGGAGACATGATAGTGGGGGGAGAGGAAGCCTCAAGGAACCAGCAGACTGTTGTATTTCATCTGCATGATACTATGCCCAGGGTGATTCATTTTTTCCTGTGACCCTTCAGTGAGGGA
Organism: Nesogale talazaci; assembly: GCA_004026705.1. Classification (NCBI taxonomy): domain Eukaryota; kingdom Metazoa; phylum Chordata; class Mammalia; order Afrosoricida; family Tenrecidae; genus Nesogale; species Nesogale talazaci. Next base: position 148,351 of record PVJH01002979.1, read on the forward strand.
GGTATCCCATTGTTTACAGATGGGTTTTGGGTCTCTGTTCTGACCCCCCTCATTCTCAACAATATGTTTTGCTTGTTTGTAGTTTTCTGATGCCTGTTACACAATGCTGCCATCACCTCATGATCACACAGACTAGTGTGCTTCTTCTATGTGGACGTGTTGCTTCTTTGCTAGATGGCTCTTTGTTCAACTTCCAGCATTTACATCCCAGATGCAATTTTTTGGGGGGACATCACTGCCCTCTGGTGGAAGTGGGAGGCCCAGCCTTGCTCTTGGAGAGCTGCTGCTGGATTTGAACTGCAAGCCAGTGGGCTGCAGTCTCGCACTCAACCACTATGCCACCGGGGCTCAGCCCCAAGAAGCTATTTCTTTTGATAGCTGGGCACTATCAACTTTCTTCACTATATTTTACCACCCTGAATGTGCCCAATCTCATTTGACAGAATTTTTAAGGAGATGGAAACACTAATCAACTTTAAATGGGACTGAATGAGGCAGGCCATGGATCAGTAAATCATTACTGAAGAAGAAGGAAGGAAGTGTCACACCACCTCAACTCAGGACCTACTACATAGCCACAGTAGGTAAACTAGCCTAGTACCGGCACAGTGATAGAGTCATTGACTAGTGGGGTAGAAATGAGAATCCAGACATAATTGTACTTGCCTACAGAAAGCTGATCTTTTCCAAAGGACTCAAATCCATTAAATAAGGAAGAGGCAAATGGTGCTGCCAATGCCAGATGTCAATCTCTATAAAATTAGACATCGCACATAAAATCACACCACACACGAAAACAAACTCAAAATGAATGAAATAACCCAATATAAAACCTAGATCTATATAGGTCATGGAAGAAAAAATCAGGACAACACTGACATACTTTGCAAAAAGGGAGACCCTGTGGCGCAATGGGTACACATTCGGCAGCTAACTGCAGCGTTGGCAATTCGAAAGCACCAGGTCCTAGTTGGGAGAAGGATGGGGCTACAGCTACAGAAACTCAGGGCGATTTCTACCCTGTCCTACAGGGTAGCTAGGAGACAGCATCAACTGGATTCTAGTGAGATTGGCTTGATGTGGAGTATGCAGAGACAATGTTCAGCATCCTATGTCATGTTACACTTTATGCACAGCTGTCAAATGAGACACAAATAAAACTGCAACGATGATGAAAATGTTCCCAAATGGGATAATGGTGACGGATATACAACTCCGCAAATATTCTAAAAATCACCGAATTGTAGAAGTTCATAGGGTGTGAATTATTCTTCAATAAAACTATTATTAGAAAAAAATAAGGAGAGAAGGAAAAAATAATTCATCAAGTTTTTTTTGTGTGACTATCGTCTATATGAAAGCAGTTTACCAGGCTTTTCTTCGATATGACTGGTGGGTTACAATTCCCCAATCTCTAGATTAGAAGAAAGCATAAAACACTTGGACCATCCATGGACTTGAAGTTTAGAAAAATTGGGGTTAAAAAGTTAAAGAAGTTTCCATGGAGTGTAAACTCCACGGTTTCTAGCCTCACCTGTCTAACTTCATTTATATTTATGAACTGAATCCCTTCCCTGAAGGACCTGGAGTCCCCATGTCTATGGGACCCCTCAGCCCATCATCTGAACAGAGAACTCTTGTTTGTGGAGCATCTGAGGGGATCGTTTTATTCCAGGCATTTAGGAAAACACCGCTTTAATGCAATTGCCTCTTCTGAAATGAGGAAATAAAGCTCTCAACTGGGCTCAAAGGGAAAATTTGATATGTTAGTGGAAAAAGATCGAGGCTGTTTATTGTTTTTGCTGTTTATCTATATAACTTGGATGAATTCAGGGTCACATTCTTATAATGTGACTAACGCTGTGAACATATTTTCTAGTCCCTACAAAGATCTTTTTTTTATAACAAATATTCTATTTCAAAAATGCTATTTGATACATGTTTCTCTAAGTTAAATTTTTATACCTTAAAAACTTCATATTATAATCTTTCCAAATTAGAAAACAAATTCTTTTGTCAGGCTCTTGATTTTTGACTTAGAAAACATGGATCAAGCCCATGAGTTAAACACATGACATAAATTGATTGATCTGTTTTTTAGTGATTGAAAGAAAATATATAAACACAATTACTGTCTGAATTTTCAAGGAAAAATTGTTTGTTCTCTGTACAGGCAGTGCCAGGGTTAGGAACTATCCCACTATAGACAACTCATACTTGCACTTTAATGTTAGGTAAATTTGCTCTCGTTTTGCAACTATTAAACCAACCTCTACTCACAACAAAATCTACATCAAAATAATCTTAATTTTCTGCATGTGCAACTTATGAATCACCGAAAAGGCTCCACGGCTTCTCTGACACCAACCAATTCCACTGCCATTGAGTTGATTCTGCCTCACGGTAACTGGGGAATAGATTGAAGCACTGCTCCATAAGGCATTCAGGATTGCAAATCTTCACAGGGGCGAGCACACAGTCTCAGCTTTCGCCCATGGAACAGTGGGTGGGTTTGAACTGCTGACCTTGCTGCCGGCAGCCAAGCATTGTAACCACTGTGTTATCGGAAAGCCCCACTCCCAACAAAACAAATGAAAATCCCTGTCATTGAGTCTATGCCCACTCAAGTGACCCAATAGAACAAGGTGGAACCGCCCTTGGGAGCTTCTGAGCCTTAATCACGAAGAGCAGAAAGCCCTGTTGTCCTTCTGAGGAAACAGAAGGCTGGTAGTTTTGAACTGCTGACCTTGAAGTGAGCAACCCAATTCATAACTCCAGCAGTAGTGGTTCCTCGGTTTGATAGAGTCTAGCACCCACTAACGTGGGTTAAGTAAAAGCCAGGTGCACCTGTTCTGACTTAGTTACAAGTTTGGCTTAATGACACACCAAGGCCTGGATCTTGCTTGTACTCTGGTCATTGCCTGGATGATATTATTTCATTCTTCCTTTAAAATACATTTAGAATGATATCATTCGTATATGTCATTTTCAGCCTGAATTTTAATCAATACATTATTGTAAAAGTACAAAACCTGCATGAAAAGATATGGCCAACTTAATTATAGTAATTACTTTGGGAAGGAAGGAGATGGGCAGAGAATGGCATTAATTATAAATAAAACCAAATGTAATAGTCATGTTTATATATTTTAAAAACTAAAGATGGAAAAAGGTTAATTTCTGCAAATGGATATGCTTGGCACATTGGCGAATTTTGTATTATTTATTTTTTTGGTAACTTTTTAATATATTTGACATTTTTCATTATTTAAACATGACCCGAGAAAATCAAAGACATGGAAATGATTAGTTGCATAAACCACTCAAACATCAGTCTCCATCCAGGACACTGAGACCCCAGGAAGCAGGTAATGCCCCATTACCGCAAGCAAGTGCTCAGAAAGGGATCACTTTAACAGCGGTTCTCAACCTGGGGGTCATGACCCCTTTGGGGGTTGAGCAACCTTTTTATAGGGGTCACCTGATTCATAGCAGTAGCAAAACTACAGTTATGAAGTAGCAACAAAAATAATTTTATGGTTGAGGGGTCACCACAACATGAGGAACTGCATTAAAGGGTCGCCGCATTAGGAAGGTAGAGAACCATTGCATTAGAAGGTCCTGCATAGAGTGGGAGAAAGATAACAGATGACTAGTTGGTTAGAATAGTGGAACCCTCAGTGGGCAGTTAGTTTTGCTCTTTTTGGAAGCTATCAGGGTAATGTAGATTTTAGTAATAAGGCCTTTGTCTGATTTGTCATTGCCAAAGATGTTTTCCCAGTCTGTCTGCTCTCTTATTACTCTCTTGGTGAATTCTTTTGATGTGCACAGGTGTTTAATCTTTAATATATCCCATTTGTCTATTTAAGCCTCCTCTGTGTTTGTGTCTTTCCCTATTTCTGTTAGCCTATGTAGTCCTTGTGCCAGTGTTCTCAGATTGTTCCCAATTCCCTCATTGATGGCCCTAATAGTTTGGGGTTTTACTTCAAGGTCTGTAATCCACCTTGAATTTATTCTAGTGCATGGAGTAAGGTAAGGGTCTTGCTTCATTTTTCTACAGGTAGATATCCATTTTTTCCAGCACCACTTGTTGAAAAGGGCATCTGTTTCCCATTTGATACTTTTGGGGCTCTTATCAAAGATAAGTTGTCTGTATGCTTGTGTTTTTATTTCTGGATTTTCAGTTCTTTTCCATTGGTCTGGGTATCTGTCATTATGCCAGTACCATGCTGTTTTGACCACTGTGGCTAGATAGTATGTGCGAAAGTCAGTTAGGGCAAGCCCTCCCACAATGTCCTTCTTGAGGAGTTCTCTACTAATTCTGGGCTTCTTTCCTCTCCATATGAAATTAGAAATAATTTTTTTTCCATTTCTTTGAAGAAGGAGGATGGTACTTGTATCGGTATTGCATTAAACTTATATAGTGCCTTGGGTAGGACTGTCATCTTGACTACATTGAGTCTTCCGATCCACGAGCATGGGATATTTTTCCATTTCTTGAAGTCATTCTTGGTTTCTTGTAATAGTGTTCTGCAATTTTCCTCTTATAGATCTTTTGTTCTTTTTGTCAGGTATATCCCTAGATATTTCAATTTATGCTTGGCTATTGTGAAGGGTACCTCTTTTTTATCTCCTCTTCTGTGGTCTTATCTGATGTGTACAGCAGACCAATTGACTTCTGATTGTTGATCTTGTACCCTGCCACTCTGCCATACTCCTCTATTGTTTCCAGTAATCTCTTTGTGGAGTTCTATTAAATTGGCATTCCAAGATGCTCACCTTTCTGACATGATCACTGAAGACAAATGTGTGCATAAGCAAAGGTGGTGAAGAAGCTGATGGTGTCCAGCTAGCAAAAGATGGAGTGTCTGGGGACTTAAAGGCTTGAAAGTAAACAAGCAGCCATCTAGCTCAGAAGCAACAAAGCCCACATGGAAGAAACACACTAGCATGTGGAATCATGAGGTGTCAAAGGGATGAAATATCAGGCTTCAAGAACTCAAAAGCACAACTTTGCATGCTCACTTCCCTGATATGATCCCTGAGGACAAATGTGTGCATAAGCAAATGTGGTGAAGAAAGCTGATGGTGCCTGGCTACCAAAAGATATAGCGTCTGGGGACTTAAAGGCTTGAGTAAACAAGTGGCCATTCAGCTCAGAAGCAATAAAGCCCATACGGAAGAAGCACACCAGCCTGTGTGATCATGAGGTGGTGAAGGGATCCGGTGTCAGGCATCAATGAGCTAAAATTATATTATTATTAATGAGGGGGAGTACAGATTGGGGACCCAAAGCCCATCAATAGGTGAGGTGACATCCTTTTGCAGAGGGGTTACAAGGAGGAGATGAGTCAGTTAAGATACAGGGTAGGAGC